>CABHPH010157516.1:0-40956 GCA_902168325.1 Peromyscus nudipes | reverse complement strand
GGAGGGCTATAAAACCTCAAGGCCTACTTCTAGTGACCAGTTTTCTCTTAAATGTTCCACAATCTTTCCAAACTGCTCCCATCAGCTGGAGACTGTATTGAAAATATGGGTCTGTGCAGGATATTTCATACTCAAACCATGGTGTAGCTGGAAGTTTTCCTGTGTCCCACCCAGTCCCGCAGTTGCACGAACCCAATTAAACACACAGATGCTTATATTACTTACAAACTGTATGGTCTGTGGCAGACCTCTTGCTAGCTAACTCTTATATCTTAAATTAACCCATTTCTATAAATCTATACTTTGCCACATGGCTTGTGGCTTACCAATACCCTTATATCTTTCTTCTCCTGGCGTCAGCTTGCAGTATCTGCCTTGCCTCTCCTTTCTCTTCCTGTCTATCTGTTTGGATTTCCTTCCTGCGTCTAAACTGCCTTGCCATGGGCCAAATGGCTTTATTTATCAACCAATCAGAGCAACACATATTCACAGCATACAGAAAGACATCCACAGCACCATGGCATCAAGTAAAGGGGCATATTTGAAACTTTTCTGTAAATTTGAAGTTATTCTCAAAAAGTTGTGAGCTGGGTGTGATTGTCGCACCTCTCGTCCCAACACTTGGATGGCTGAAGCTGGAAGAGCATGAGCTTGAGACTAGCTTGGACTACATAGCAAGTAGTGGAAATTATTCTCTGAAAAAAAAAAGGTTATTTCTTTTTAATTCTTCATAAAGAAAACTCCAGGTTTTGTTTGTTTTACTGGTAACTTTGTCAAAGTTTTAAGAAATAAGCTAAGTAAATTCTATATAAACTTTAAAAAATATAATTGAGATAATATTTATACTAATTTTATGATGCCAGTATAATCTACCCTGTCTCTTTTGAAAACAATGATTTATTTTTACTCTTTTAATTATGTACATATGGTGAGGGGCATGTTGTACCTTCAGAGGCTAGAAAGGGATGCCAGGTACCCTAGATCTGGAGTTATTGTCAGCTGTGAGCTACCCAAAGTTGATCCTAGAAACCAAACCCAGATCCTCTGCAAAAGGAACAAATGCTCTTCAGTGCTGAGCCATGTCTTCAAGGCCCCATCCTTCCCGGTTTTCTTGTCTTCCTTAGCCCTTATTTCTTTATTCTTTATCTCCTCTAAGTACATAGAATTTCCTGGTACAGTTCTAGAAAGATGAAGAAAATCAATGAGCTTCTTTTGAATTACATCTTTTCCACTCAGTAGGCTCCACTGAGCCTACTCTATGGAGGTACCCCTGTTTTGTAAAGGACATTTTTGATTTGCCATGTCGGGTATAGATTGGTGACTGGTGATAAAGTGGCTTTGCACATAGAACCTTTTGATCCTACACATTCAAGTTAGATATCAGAAGTCAGCACAATCATTGTTCCACAAAGGTTTTTGAGCAGAATATGCTATCTTATGCTATTGGACATTTTAGTTCTTGTCTTTGTCCATTTGTACTAACATTAAAAAAAAAAAACCCAACACATTGTGAGTAGGTAGCTTATGGAGAATAAAAGTCTTTCTCTTATTGTTCTTTTTCTTTCTTTCTTTCTTTCTTTCTTTCTTTCTTTCTTTCTTTCTTTCTCTCTCTCTTTCTCTCTTTTCTTTCTTAAGATTTTTTCATTCATTTTACATATCAAACACTGATCTCCCTCTCATCCTTCCTCCTGCTCCCACCCCCAGCCTTCCCCCACCAACCCACCCCCGAGTCCCTCCTCCACAAAAGGTACGGCCTCTCATGGGGAGTCAGCAAAGTCTGATACATTCAGTTGAGGCCAGTCCAAGCCCCTTTCCCCCTGCATCACGGCTGTGCAATGTGTCCCACCATAGGTAATGGGCTGGCTGTGAGGCCTATTTTCTTCTAAGATGGTGCCTTCTTGTTGCATCTTCCAGCAAAGAGCTGTTCCACAGGTGCTGTGTTCCTCACACTGTGAAAACCAAAGACCAGGTTAGACTCAGAAGCTGTATGGAGCCTTTTGTAGGAAAGGCTTGTCACACTCAGTTCCCTTGGACCCATCATTGTTTCAAGAACCTTTCCTCCTCTCCTTCTTTCTCTATTTTCCTTTTAGTTAAGAAAGGTTTTACAGAGAGAAACCCTGTCTTGAAAAACTAAACAAACAAACAAACAAAACCAAAACAACAAAAAAGGTTTCACTGTTCAGATAAAACAAGTGGAGTTCACACTTGAAGGTGTTAGAGCATGCCTTCACTGGGCTTTACCAAAGAGAGACCCACAGGCAAGCATCAATTAAAAACTGGAACTGTTGACGAAGGACCCCTGTGGTGACATGCGTCCGTGTGCTTGTCTACGCAGTTGTTCTTGTTGCACGGGTGTTGAAACCCTTAACAAGTGTGAAACTGTGAAAGGTGCAATGGCAAGTACCCTCTTCCCTGTGTTTCAGGTGGTTCTTGTGTGCTTTCAGAATTAATCACCAGATAATTTTCAAAAGAACATTGTGGCTAGAGTTTTCCTGCCCGGCCCATGGTCAGGATAAATCTCTTTCACCTGCCAGTCCCACAGCCGCTCAGACCCAACCAAGTAAACACAGAGACTTAATTTGCTTACAAACTGTATGGCCGTGGCAAGCTTCTTGCTAACTGTTCTTATATCTTAAATTAATCCATTTCTATAAATCTATACCTTGCCACATGGCTTGTGGCTTACCGGCATCTTTACATGCTGCTTGTCCTGGCGGTGGCTGGCAGGCTGCGACTCCTTCTGCCTTCCTGCTCTTTTTATTCTCTCTGTTAGTCCCGCCTATACTTCCTGCCTAGCCACTGGCCAATCAGTGTTTTATTAGCAACACATTTGCCATACAGAACGTCCCACAGCAGAACATCAATATCAAAGAACACTTCAGAAAGCCTTAAATAGTTTCGAAATCCTGACTACAGTTACCCAGGTATGTTGGTGTGTGTGCTGAAGGGAGAGGGTGAGGGAATTGTGATCTCAAAACCCAGATTTCACACAGGGACAGGCTCCCTATGCGGTTGTGTTGCTTGCAGTACACAAGGCAGCAGTGACCTCAGTAGAGGTGAGCCTTTTTCATACTGTTCAGGATCTCTTGCTGATTGGCCTCTTTGTGTCCATCTCATTCCGGGTCAGCGATCATCCCCTGTACTACTTTGTCAGTTATTCTGGTTCAACTTCTTGGCCATATGCTTCAGAGTTTCGAATGGCATCTTCCAACTTCCGTCACAATTAAAGAGCTTGAAAGATCTCAGAACTTTTATTTGGTATCTTTCTCTGACATTTCCTGAGTTATCACAGTCAGAGTGACCAAAGTTCATTGTCCCCATTTCTTCCTTACTGATTTTATGTTCTAAACTTCTTTTTTCTTGGTATCAAAGCCCTGTGGTGATATTTTGAACAAATAAAATTTGCCTGAAAATCAGAGGACAGAACAAGCCACTAGATTAAACATAGAGGCCAGGTAGTGGTGGCACACACCTTTAATCTAAGCACTCGGGAGGCAGAGGCAGAGATTCATCTGAATTTCTGTGAGTTCAAGGCCATTCTGGCCTACACAAGATTAATCCAGTCTAAAAGAGAAACAGAACCAGGCAGTGGTGGCACATAACTTTAATTCCAGCACTAAGAAAGTTGAAACAGGAAGGATATGGCTAGGCAGAGAAAGGAATGTAAGGAGAGAGGAACTCTGGCTCTTTCAGACTGAGGAGTTGGTGAGGTAAGAGGTGGTGGCTGTGGCTTGCTCTGATTCTCTGATCTTTCAGCTTTCACCCTGATATCTAGCTCTGGGTTTTTATTATAAGACCACTTATAATTCATGCAACAAAGCCCAGAGTCCTAATCATGACCTTGAGTTTCTTCGTTTTCATGGATCCATTTCTGATTATATCTAAGAGATCAAAAGCTTCCTGGCTTTCCCACTTTTGTTCTTCAGTTAACTCCAGCTTAGGACTCATCCTAAGGCAATGTTTGCCCTCTTAAAATTGGGTGTATTGACTAATAGACTCTGCCCATTGCTATGACACCAATGCACATACTCTAAAGTCCCCATCTCTCATTACTATCACAATTGTTTATTTAAAGTTTGAAGGAGATACACTCAAATTATAAGAATCTTGTGAGCAGATGGATGTATATGGAGTGCAAATGAGTAAAGAAGAGTTATCCAGTATAGATCTTTGCTTACAACATGATTGTGTGGCTGCTAATGCCCTTGTTGCTCCTGAAAATTTTCCCCATTTCTTTTGAAAATCGTGGATAGTTAGTGGCCTCACTACCTACTCACCCACTAGAAAACCCTGTGGTTTGCTAGCAATTGCATGGAATCCTTTTCTCTTCTCTGCATCCACTTACAAATCAGAAACACAGAGCTGTAGAAGATTTGGCATCTTCACTAACCTGGAAACGAGCAATGTTCCCCAGAGACAGCAAAGGAGCATGGGTTAATGGGAGCATTTCATTATCTGGTGAAATCTTGGCATGCTTGGGGACCAATTAGGGAACTCTTGAAGTCATTCCTCTCCGAAACTAACAATAACTTCAATTACAGTAATTTAGAAAATTGCATACTTTAGATATTGGCTCCCTAACTTTTATGAAATGTTTTGCTGCATTTCATGAAAAGTCTACATTTCAACAAAGCACAAACATGATAGGAATGTGTTATAAACACATTTACAAAGGGTGGGTCCCTGTCCTGGCTTAACCTGACCCCTGTGGTATAGTGCTGTTCTGATTACCGAAGTTGTTGGTTTTAAATCTGTCTGGAAAGGAAGGATTCTAGGCCCACATAAACTCACTCCGTGTTCTCTTCTTATAGGAGAGAAGTTAAAATTTTTTAAAGCTGTGATCATATTTGTAAATAACCTAAAGAAATACCTTTTATTCCCAATTCTGTAGAAAACACAAGCTTATTTTGCTATCAGAAGACAATGGGTTTGTTAAAATATTAAAAGTATTATTCAAGATTTATTATAGGTAGGGAAGACAGTGACGTTTATGAAAATGAAAATAAAAGAAAGTATTTTAATGTGCAAGTTTTTAAACATTAATAAAAACGAGCATTAATAAAACAATAATAAGAATTACTTAAAGAATGTAAAAAAGCCTCAAAAATATTGGCAGAATGGGGGAACAGTTTACTTTATCATCTTTGCTTCTGACTTCTGAAGTTTATGAAATGTGGCTAGCAGTGCCTGCAAAGTTCTGGGATCTGTCAAGATTATATATGAAAATGAGATGTGTTGGTGCTCAACTGTAAAATACAGGAACATGGGGTCACTATTTCACTATCTAAGTAAATAACTTGTTCTGAGTGAGTTAGTGAGTATCTCTAGGTTAAACAAGAACCACTAAGTTAGTGATCAGTTAAGCCCCAAATGATGATTTGTTGAATGTCGCAGACATCCTGACAAAGAAGATGTAAGTAGATGATGTTTGAGATAATTAAATATATTGGTTCTGTGTTGAATGTATTCATATACATGAAAGAATTTCTAGAATGGTTCTTTCTTGTGTGTCTGTGTCATGGTTGTGCACATGTGTATGTGGTATGTATGCACATGTGTGTGCAGGCATATGGAAGCCAGAATTGAGGTGGAGTATCACCTTTTACTCCCCAACTAATATTTTGTGAAGCATTATCTCTCACTGAATCTGGAGCTCAATGATTCTCCTGGACTGGTTGGTCAGCAAGCTGGGATTATGGGTGCGGCTACCATACTCAGCATTTTCACATGAGTGGGTCCTAGAGGATTGAACTCAGGTCCTCATGCTTTCGTGGCAGCTCTTTACTGACTGAGTCATCTCCTTAACCTAGAACGGTTCATTCTATTGTTAGCGTGTGCTCTCAGTATTAGACTGAGAGCATAATACAAGCTTCATCCCTATTTTTCCACTTTTAAAATTCCTGCTTGTTGAGAGAATGAAATTGCCCAGCTCTAGGTTCAGATAGTACCTAAGGCCCTTGATCCAATGCTAGCAAAAGATGCATTTGAGTTAGATGCTATAGAGTGAATGGCTTTGATATACCTTGTTTGATTTCTCTTGGGTGACCTTCCTTTTCTTCATGAGACTTTGGATCAACTTGGATGCATTTGTGACCATAACAATGTTTTATCAGTGAACAGAATATCAATTATCTGAGTTTATTATTATTTGCATCTGTAACAATGAACCATAGACATTTAGTGAACATTTAATGAGCATGTGAATTTGATAGCAAAGCATAGAGGCAAGTAACTTTCATAATGGGGGAGATTTCCTTCTTTTATGTTCTCCCCTTCCCAGTTCCTCACTAGATTCTTCTGGGAGCTTGTCCTTAATGGATAATTATATTCAAATCATTGGCTGAGGTTCTACTTTTAGAAGGAGTTCTTCCCCAGACATCCCCACAATTATAATAGAAGCCACAGTGAATTCACATAGCGAGACCTCCCTCTTTATAATAATACACACCAGGGTTTGTTGAAGTGTTTTTAATCATCTTCTGTTGTAATGTTCTGCAACCACCTGTGCTATTTTCAGTTCATAACATAAGAAACTCAGTGAATTTGCCTAATGGACTTCTGATTCCCTATCATTGCGTTTATTCGTCAGGAAGAAATTGTGCTATTTTGAATGGGTTCAATTGAATTTTCCCATTAAAACACTGTATTTTAGGAACAACATGCATTTGTAAGGACTGCATAATGTATGTTCACCAAACTCAACTCTGAAGAATCCAGAAAGTACCTCCTGCAATATTATGAGTAGTCCCTCTGTGGAGGTCTTAATGTGCACTTTATGGGGGTCTTAATCATTTCTCTTCTTTAATAAAAGTGAAAGAAACAGAAATGGTTCCTATGAAATGTGTACAGTAAAATGATGCCTGGGTTTTGTACAAACACAGGTTTGAAAAATGTGAGGTTTAGCAAGTCAGATGAAAATTTACTTTGATCAGGGCTGTCCTGGAGTATGAATTTGTTTATGAGGCTTTCAAGTTATTTATCAGTTTCTGCGTTCAGTAGAATTAAACAGAGTTGCTGAAGCATCATAATTAGAGCTGTCGTCATTGGGAATGAGGTTCAAGCCAGCAAAACAGCATGGTGCAGTTTAATTTTACTATTAACAGAGACCTTAAATTATTAAGAGTGACAGAGTGAAGTTTTTTGGTTTGCTTGAAAGTAGCAAGAGCTTCTGATGTAGTCCATGTTTGTTGACAATCACATATTTTCAGGATTCTTCATAGGCACCTCGTATGCATTGTCTTACTTATTCTTATTTACAGCCTATCAGAATCAGTATTGTTTTCTTCATGTTGCAGTGAACACTTTGAGAGGTAAATTGTCCCAAAGCACAATTTAACTACTAGTAGGATGGATTTCAATTTGGGCAATGGAATTCAATCTTTGAGCTGCTTTTAGGTCGTCTGGGTTGCATAAAAGGTGGAAAACATGCCCTTTCTCTACATTCAGTTTAAGATAGACAAGGTTTATAAGCAGTTGCTTTGGCCACTTGTACTATGGTCATTTTAAGCTTGGTGCATTCCTTGGAGATTTATATTGATTTTAGATTGTATTATCTTACTGTGTTTTTATGGCCGGATGCTAGAAGCAAGATTCTTTTGCAGTTTCCCCATATCTGAATAATACTTGGTAGAGAAAATAAATCACAGAGTAGAATGTGATGTGTTCTGTGCAACCTTCTACTGCTTACTTCTGGAAGAAGCGGAAAAAGACATATCAGCTTCTGACAACCATCAGATTCTCTTCCCACATTTATGTTCATTTTATATCAGTCAGGGAAGAAAAGTGCTTGCCTGTGATTTATGGTCACGGACAGTGAGACGCCTCTGATGATTAATTATACTGCTCTGAGATTTTGCTGTGGTGCTTACCTACGTAGCACCCACTGTGAAGCATATAAATGCCTTATGTCTTGCCAGAGACAAACAGTTAAACTTACTTTCCCATAAGAAAGTGATAAATAGCTTTTCTTGGATGGAGTCTTTTAGAGATTTATCTGTAATCCCAAGTTCTATCATTCAGGGGAGGATCGGTTCCTAATTGTAAAATGAGCTTGTACCACTTTATTTCAGGGGAACATCTCAGGCACCATAGGTGGGAGCTGGAAAGAATTCAGCAAAGTATATTGTAAGCCACAAAATGCTCACACTGTATAATTTCACTCCTGTTGAGTCTATCCTAAAAATTGCCTGAGAACTGAAAGGAGATTTAAGAATAAAATGATCATTTTAGCATTATATGGGGACCAAGGAGAATACCAAGTAAGAGAGATAGAGATCAATAAATAATTCTTGAGATAACTAACTGTATGATAGAACTTTCTATAATTGTTCAAAGTCAGGTGCATCTATATGATATTATTGATAATATAAATATATATTACTATTGTCATTATTCTTTATGATGTGATGTTAAATGTTAACACTAGTACATAAAGCAGCTAGGCACTATAATAAAAAGAAGATAAGTTAATTTTAACTGGTCTCTATTTTTGGAAAGTGTGATTTTAGAATGCTTGTTTTCATCAAGATATCCCCTACTCTTCTGAGTTTTCAATAATGTCTATTTATGTTCATAATTAACATTCATCACCAATGTTTAGTGAGAAATCACCAATGTTAAGAGTGTTTTCTTTCAATGGAAATACACATATATTATATTAATAAATATATGTATATATAATATCTGTATATATATATATATTAGCTTTGGAGAGAGCATGTCCAAATTACCATTTATATATCTAATCTAGCTTGACACATTTGTAAATAAAGTTTTATTGTAACACAAGGACCATGTCAATTCCTTTAAATACCACATGTGACTGCTTTTGAATCTTAATGGCAGAATGGAGTAGTTGTGACTGTGAAGATCAAATATTTATCACTGTCTCATTTCTGGTGTGTCCAAACCTTGCTCTCAAGTAATTAAACATGTTCAATAAATGATTTTATTGTCACTTGAACCTGATAAGAGTTCATTTCCCTTGAACACATGTCTAATTCAATATACAGAAACATGTACTTTAATTCAAAAGCAGCAAAATATTCTAGAGATAATCCTTAATTTGTATTCATACACTTTCATATTCAGAGAGAAATTTTGATAATCTGATTTACTGCTAAAATTCTAAGAATAAGAAGTTGTGAAGAAATTAAATAATTGGAACTCATAACAGAATTTCTTTTAAAATATTATTTACATACACATACACACACTGAATAAATATATGCATAAATCTATTTGTTTTTTAAACGAAGACACTTCTTTTTTTAGTCTTTTCTTTCTTTCCAACTTCCCATTCTTTGGTGGTTAGTTTTAAAGTTTTCTGGTGTAGAATGCTAATTTGCAGTTTTACAACCCCAGGTCAAACTCATGCATGTTGCCTGTAAGAAGTCCTGAAACTAGTCTGCCTTTTCTCTGAAGTCATTGTTTCCTTGGAGAAAGGTTATTTCCTTTGTGCTTAGAGTGTAATACAGCAAATCAAGAGAATTCTGTTTTTAAAAAACCCATGTGTGTATGAATAGATGATGTGTATTTGTGTGTAGAATGATTTGTATGAGCATGTTGGCATTCTTGTGTGTGAGTATGGGTGTGACTGTACGCATGTCATATCATGTTTGTGGAGGTCAAAGTGTAGCGTCAGATGTTGATCTTTGGGTCTCTTGTTCAGCTTGCATGTGCCAGACTAGGTGTTCCATGAGTTTTCAGGGATTCTCTTGTCTCACTTCCCATCTCACCAAGGAAGCACTGGGATTAGAACCACGTGCTACCATGTCTGGCTTTATGTGAATTCCAGGAATCTGAATTCAGTTCCTCATGCATGCATGGCAAACACATTATCTTTTAATCCTCTCAGACCAAGAGAGAATTCCTTAGTACTGTTCCTCACCCCTCTTTTCATAGAAATTTCCATTATGTATTGTGTGTTTTAGGTTATATTTAGTGATTCTACATCAATAAAAGTTCTTATAACTGATCAACAAGTGAGATCCTTCACCAGACTTCCTCATTTGTTCAACTTTTCTCAAACTGCTTCAGTTTTCTTTGTAGTTTTGGAGATTAAACACAGCGACTTTCATATGCGAGGTAATTATTCTACCACTTATCTATATCCATAGTTCTAATTTTCTGGTCTTTTTGATTTATTATTTTTAGTGTGTGTGTGTGTGTGTGTGTGTGTGATATAGAGAAAGGTACATGTATTGTCTATATGTGTAGACATTGTATATATACATGTGTGCATAAAGATGTATGTGTGGAAATTGGAGAATGCTGGCTGACCTCTTTTATCATTTTCTGCTTTATTCAATTGAGATAGGGTCTCTTATTGCACTAGCAAGCAAGCCCCATGATTCTTCTGTCTCCATCCCCACAGAAATGGCCTTTCAGGCATCTGGGACCATGCTTACCTTTTTACATAAGTGCTGGGGATTTGAACACAGGTTGTCAGGCTTGCCCAGCAAGAGATCTTACTCACTGGCCCATCTCCCCAGTCACTGCATACATTATCTAATTTATAAATTTACTCACTCTAACTTGGCCTTCTAGGATTCTTGCTGGAAGCATTCCCAGGACTTAGGCTGGGAGGAACGGAATGAGGAACCCAATCAGAGATACAAGGGCTGTGGAGACCATGCACTTGTTCTGCATTGTTCTTTGCTGAGGATTTGCTGAGCAATGGCAGGTTCTCAATCCTCTCTAGGGTGAGGGCCCAGGAGGTCTGGAGTCTTTTTCATTTTCGGTTTCCTAAATGATTTTAAAACCATTTCGTTTATTGAGGTTTGGTGTGTGGAATCCATAAGAGGGAGAGAAGTTAGGTGCCCTGAACTGGAGTTACAGGCAGCTGTGATCTGTCAGACACAGAGTAATGGAAACCAAACCTGGGTCTTCTTAAAGAGCAGTGTGCACTCTTAAGCGCCAAACTATCTCTCCAGCTCCAAGTTCTTATTATTTCCAAGCAATCTTTGTTGGTTTGTTTGGAATTTACTACTTAGTAATATCATTTGTGATAAAAGGTATTTGTGCCTTTACAGCCCACTTATTTGTCTTGTTTGTTTTCATGTCTTATTGTACGATGTAGGACGCCCAGTATGATACTGATTTGTCTAGAGAGGACAACATTGCCTTATGTGGAGCTCTCATTAACATCATCAGTGCTCTGATAAAGCACACCTCAAAGAACCTTCTTGCCCCTTCTACTATGCTACACTCAGTGAGCAAATTGCTGTCTATGTACCAGGAAGCAGGCTTTTGTGAGTTATCAGCTCTGCCAGATTTTTAAATTTGGGCTTCCTAGACACAAGACTGTGAAAAATGAATTTCTCAATTTATAAACTGCCCAGTCTATTTTATTCTGCCATGGTGGTCGCAAAGAGTTAGATAGCTAATTCCTGACCTTACAAACAAGCATTCAGTTTTGTTCTTTCCCTTCTCTTAAAAATTATGTGTGTAGTGGCACTTTCTGCCCATGGCCAGGGAACTTTGACAGGAGGTGGGGGGAGGGAACTGGAAGAGAGGAGGGAAGGGAAACTGTGGTTGAATGTAAAATAAATAAAAAAGTTTAATTAAAAAAAAAGAAAAAATGCGTGTCCATGTGCAGTTGTGTGTGTAAGTGCATATGTCCTCAAAGGCTAGAAGAGGGCACTAATTTCCCTGGAGTTGGAGTCAAGGGCGGTATGTGCTGTCAGGCTTTACAAGTATCTTTATTCACTAAGCCATCTTGCCAACCAGTAAGAAATGATTAATTAGGCCTTTTGTCCATTTTTACTCAAAGTTGTGTATTTGCTACTGAGTTGAATTGTTATTTTAGAGAATCAACACTTACCAGATACGTAGCTTGCAACTACATTCTCTCCTTCTGTAGATTGTTTCTTCATTCTGTTGATAACATTGTTGTACAGAGCTTTGTAGTTTGATGATCAGTCAGTCAGCCCTCTCTAGTTTGGGGTTCTGTATTCATAAATTTAATCAAGTATATATTGGAATTATTGAGAAAAAATTGAACTGAACTGAGCATCATGGAATTCCCTCTCCTGCCATTAATCCTTAACAATACAGTGTTCTATCAACACAGTGGTTATGTTGTCTGAGGTGTAATGAGTAAGTAGAGATGCAGAGCACACAAGGATGCTCAAAGAGGTATGCAAGTACTCTGACATTTTATTTCAAGGGTTTGAGCATCTGCAGATTTGGTTGTCTGTAGGAGACTCTTGAACTCACCACCCACACATATTAAGTATAATCTCATTTGTCAATTTTAATCTCATTTGTGGAATTTTGCTTTTTGGGCTGTGGCATGAGAGATAATGACCTGCAGTTTTCTTTTCTCGTAATATGTTTGATATCATTACAGAAATGCTGTTCTCAGAGAACAAATCAGGAAGCATTATTCTATTTGGAGGAAAGTATTATGTATAATTGATAGAACTTCTTCCTTATATATTTGGCAGAATTGACCAGTGTATCTGCTTTGACATATTATTTCCTTATTACTATTTTGGTATGCTATTATCATTGTTGTTGTTGTCATTGTTACTTGAATTGGTGTTTTGCTATATGGTCCTGAGTGGTGTGCAACCTAGTGTGTAGCTTATGGTGACCTTTGAACTCTCAGTCCTCCTGTTTCGAAGTGAGGAGATTATGGGCATGTTCCAATATACCTGGCCCTGACTATTAAAGGCTCTAGGACCTCTCAAAACAGCAATACCTCTGGGGAACTAAGTGTTTAAACATGAGTTGGGCATGGGAAGCATTGTGTGTTCAAACTATAACAAATTTACTTCTTCATTGTTATTTTGATGTCTATAAGTTCTATAATGAGGAGTTGGCTTTATTTTTCATATTGACAAGTTGAATATTTTGTTTTTCTTTATTAGTTTGGCTTCTTCCAATTGATATATGTTAATTTTATTTATATCTCTATAAAAACCTATTTTTTAAACTTATGATGCTTATATGTGGTTTTCTTGTTTTTAATGTCATTGATATCAATGATGATTTCCATGATTTTGTCTCTGTTTGCCTTAGTTTTAAATTGATGTACTTTTTTCTAGTTTGCTATGATTAAAGGTCAGACCATGATATTGATGTTCTTATATATACATTTTCTATAGATTTTTTTCTGAGCACTGTTCCTGATGTATCTCATCTATTTTGGTAATTTCTATTTTATTTTCATTTAGTTAAGATACTGGAAACTTTATCTTGAGACTTCTTTGTCCCATGTGATATGTAAAATTATGCTTAATCTACAAATAGTTAGATATACTCTATCTTCTCTGCTATGTTGACATTTTGTTTTAATTACATAGTAGACTGAGCATATTTTGTAGAATTTCTATTTTATAAATTTGTACATATAGGGGCTGAGGAGATGGCTCCGTGGTAAATACTAGTTGGTAGAGTGCTTCCTGTTCTGTTATCCATCTGTCTCTGCCTATTCCAGGACTACCTGAATTTGGATATCCAGTACCCATCTGGAAAACTGGACATGACTATGTGGTCTTTAGTCCCAGGGTAGGAGGACAGGTGAATCACTGAAGCTCACTCTACAGCCAGCATGGATGTGCTGCCTCAGAAAACAAGGTGGAGCACAGTCATGGAAGACATTAACTAGACCTCTGGCTCCCACGTGGCTGCATAAATATGTGTGTTTGCTTGTACGCACATACTCATGTGAGCATTCAAAACATATAAAACACACACATATGTTAAAGTACACTTTCTGGTTCAGAACATGGTCTATGTTTGAGAATATTCCCTGTAAGCTTGAGGAGAATCTATATTCTGCTGTTATTGGATACAGTATTCTATAACTATTAGTTACATCAAGGTCAATGATCACATGGTTCAGGTCATCTCCAATCTTACTGATGTTTTTGTCTTTTCGATCTGCCAGTTACTCAAATAGGATTATTGATATGACCAATTTTATAGTCAATTCATTTAATTCACTTGGTAGTTCTATCAGTTTGTGTTTCCTGTGTTTTAATATTCAGTTGTATGCATATTGAAATGAGTATATTTCTTCTAAAATTATTCCTTTCATTACTATATAATACCCTCTTCATCCCTGGCAAGCTCTGTTGCTAAAAATTCTGTTTTGTCTCAAATGAATATAGTTTATAGTTTTCTTTTTCTTTGACTTTCAAAATTTTTTTTTTGTTTTTATTTTAAAACTTTTTACATACTATGTATTGAACCAAGGGCCTCAAGCAAGCTAGAGAATACTATATCACTGAGCTACAACCCTGCTTAGTAATAATCACTTCCTTTTTAAAAATAATGTTATTTCCATTCCAGTTACTTACTGCTTTTTAACATTTGTTAAAAATGTGCATAGTCAATGCAGAAATGTAAGAAAATACAAGAGATAAACCCAAAGTACCAAAAATTCATAACCAAATTTTTACACTAAACTTTTGTTTCTTTTCCACAGAAATAACACATTTTGTAGTTTCTCATATTTTATATTTATATTTCTCATATTTATATATTTATATATAGTTGTTATATTTAGGAGATATTCTGTATTATTTAAGAACATACACTTTAAAGAAAACACCATTGTATATTCTGTAGTGTCTTTCCCTAGTCCTTGAAATGTAACTATATATCTCAGAATTTTCTTAGTCAGGAGCTGCAAAAATTCTTCCCTCTTTAGAACTGCTGTTGGTGATTCAAATGTGGGTGAATTTCTTTTGCTCCTCCCTGCTGATGAATGTTAGGTTGTTTCTAGAATTTTGTTGTTATAGACAGTGTGATGATATCATATACCTCTAAACATATTTTTACGTTGTACATCCCCTGAGATGCTTTGAAGAGTGAATGCATATTTTAAATGTTGATAGGTATAGACCATGAAGATAAACGAAGTTGTCTTGTTAAGAGCCACAGATAAATATCCCTCTCCACAGCCTTGCTGACATGGGGTTTAATAAATGCTCTGTTTTAGCATGCCAACTAATAGATTGTTTTTCTAAAAGAAAGGTTAAGGACTATTTCATGTGTTTAACAGCTGCATTTTCTCAAAGCCAGCTGCTCCTGTCTGTCACTCATGTTTCATTTCTATTGTTGGTTTTACTTTGTGCCTTGTAGACATTCAGTGCATAGCAAATAAACTTGACTTCTGCCTGGGATATGTCATGAATATTTTCCTTCTCATAATTTTGTCTAGATTTGTTTGTTGCTATGAAAATAATGAATTTTTTTGTGTAGTTGTTGTCAGATATCTTTCCTGGTATTTCTTTATATCATATTTAGGAATTTTTGTTCTGTCCTGGCCCCTATAAGAGAAATTTCTTTAGGATATTTACAGATTTATTATTTCTTTTATCAATCATGGTTTTCATAATTTTTAATTTTATTTTAAAGTAGGAGTGCAATCTTAATCTTCCTAACTCCCGTTAATATTGCAGCATTATTTTAAATACAAATTATTTTTCTTCTTGTTTTGAAATGTTACATTGAGAAATACTAAAGTCCCATCTGTATTTATGTCTATTTCTATATATTCTATCTTGTCTTTTCTGTGTTTACACATGTAAAATATTTGGATTTATTCTATTAAATATATATGTCTAAGCTGTATATAGTTACACATATGTCTATCATATATTGAAGACTGTTATGAGATGCTTTCCTCATCAGTATTTTTTTGAGGGGGGAATATAACCCTTCTGTTCCTTCTCAGGTTCCTTAGCCTTAGTTCTTTGGCTTTCTACCATTGTCATTGTCTTGTCCTGGCTGTTTGATGGCCTTCCTTTGAACCTGAATGAAGCATGTTAAGGCTCGGATTCACTTCCTGTGGAGCCCCCAGAAGATGAATGCTGGCTGCAGCCAGTAGTGTGGGAAAGTTAGTTCCTTGTGATACAAAATGGAGCTAGATAGAAACATCCTTTACCTTATGAATTTGCTGGATAAATCTTTCAAATTGATTTCTTTTTCTTAATTAATATTTTTAGTGTAGAAAGCAATGTGTTTTATTATGATATCTTCATATATACATCATTATACTTTTATAGTTATTCCTATTATCTTTTCTTGTGACCTCTCTTTCATTTGGTGGTGACCCAGCACCCAAGTTGTCTCCTGTGTGCGTGTGTGTGTGTGTGTGTGTGTGTGTGTGTGTGTGTGTGTGTATGTGTGTGTAGATAATGCTTACCATAAAAATATGTAATACTTCTCTTTTTGAGTATATCAGTTTTGCTTAATGCAACAATCTCTAGTTATACCCATTTTTTTTTTGTAAATAACATTACTTTTTTCTTCTTTATGGCTGGATAAAACTCAATTGTGTATTTGTATTACATTTTATTCCTGTTTTTGGACATCAGTGATGATTCCATATCTTGGCTTTCATAAATAGCATCATTAACCTTGGTGTACAGTGTCTCTGTAGTATACTGACTTAGATTCCTAACTGTACATACCCAGACTATGTTGAATTCTTGTTTTGAAATATAGCCAGTGTGATAATTAGCTAGGCTAATGCCATGTACATAAGAGACAGTGGAAGCATTTTGACTTGCTTTTTAGACAGCATTATGACAATCATTATCTTATAAACTTCATTTTGATGTTAGCAGTATGCAGTAAAGGATCAGTTTGTTTATGCATCAAATAAAAGATTTTTATAAGGAAAATTTCGATAAATGCATACTGATTTCATTGATGTCTAATTCTGAATATTTCATAGCAGGAATAATTTGTATGTGTTAGGATTTCCCAGTGCATTAATAAAGGTGTTCTTTCTTGAGTCATATCATTACTGTATTCAAGACACTCATCACCATAATTCCATAGAAAATTTTGTCATATCATGTCCACTGGATTTTCCTGTGGGTTTGCCATCATGCTAGACACTGAGAAAAGAGAAAATATGTTTTTACACAGGAAGTACTAGATACTGGTTCTCTCCTTTATAAGCATAAGTGATTGTGGATACCAGGAGAATCAGTATCCAAATTTTTCCTTCTAAAGTGGTAGCTGACTAAAAGGGAAGTTGTCTGAAAGTTCAATCTGTCTGTGTTTCCTTGATACAAATGTGGCCATTTGTATTTTTGTCTGTCATCCTAAAGAGTAATACCAACTGAATATTGGTTCAAAAGATGCTGGTTTTATCAGTAAAGAAATGCCATTTAAATTGAAAAATTAGGCATTTCATTCTTATTATTGGATATATTCTATAACAAGAATAGTGATATTTTAAAAATTCCTTCTATTTTTATATTTTACCCTGTGGAAGTGACCTTGGGAAGAAAACTTAATAAAAATATAGTCATGTTAGTAATTAGGGACGATAAATCTATGATGTGTGCAGTATAAGATATGCTACAAGATAAATCAGTATAGTTTTTGCACACACAACTCTGCTCTGGTACATGTGCCTAGTACAGAATATGTTGCATAATGAATTAGCACAGCTTTGAGTGAAGTTTTGTTACAGTGACAAGAGGAATGACATTTAAATTGTGACCAACTGGAAAACGTGGAAGGAGCCACACTGTGTGTGCTTCTGTGTATTATTATTGTACTTTTGTTTATGTGTACAAGAGAGCTCCAAGAGGTAATGTTAGCAGAAAAGACTGGAGTTGTCCTTGGGCATTTGCAATGATTGGGGGTAGCATATGATAACTGAGGGCAGTGGTGGTGAGGTTCAAAGCTAGATCCTTTGCTGGTTAACCTTTTGTGTTGTAACAACTCTCAGGTCATGGATGGGGTGAATTAACTTGCAATGAGCTCCAACCCATTGTATAGTTAAGTGGGTAAGTTACTACATTCAGTCCCTACAGCCATATTATCAACCAACTGTTTAACATTATGTTAGTTCCCCCACCTTACCCACCAGAAGAACATACAGGATCCCTGGTAAACCCACTGGAAACAGATAGAAACTGTGTGAATCCGTTTTTCACTACTATTATGAAATACCTGAGGCAGTTGACTTACAAAGAAAAAGTTTCCTTACCTTTCACTTTTGGAGCTTCAAAGTCTAGCATCAAGCAACACATTTGTTTGACCTGTATTAAGGGTTAGAGAGCAGGAGAAGTTACACTGTGATGGGAGCATATTTGATAGGAAGCATTACATCTCAAACATGAAGCCAGAGAGAGTTAGGGTAGGGCTTCATTATAACAATGCTCTTGAAGGTAACATGATATATTCCCTAATCTCTTTTGAGGGCATGATCCTTCCAGATAATCCAAAGATTTCTTATTTTACACTACATCTTAAAAACCTCACCTTTTAAAAGTCCGATTCTCCAACACCACTAAATTGAGAACAACTCTCTCAATACTTTTAGACACTTAGGGACTAACCACATCCCCAAATACAACAATACCAAATTGTATATATACTGGAATCTCCCCCTTATTCCTTTCACCATTGCCACATAGTACTAGAGTTAGCATGCCACATAGTACTAGAGTTAGCATACTCATATGTGTCTTTGTCTGGGTATCTCCTATTCCTTCAACATGGGCACCATGACAGCCAGTCTTTTCGGCTTAATGTCCACTAAGTCACTGACAGGTAGCTTATGTACAGCAGTATGGAACTCTTTGAAAGGGATGAGTCATATCTGATACTAGAAAAACAATTGAACACTGCAAGCGGGTTTAACAACCATCCAAGTGGGAGCTCGGAGGACAGTAGTGCCGAGAACAGTGTGGACTGTGGAGAATTAGCTCAAGAGGTAAAGAAGGTGGCTGCTTTCTGGTCTTGTCCTAAAAATTTGCCTGAGGCAAAATGGAAAAGTATTTGAGAATTCAAGACAGCCACTCTATTGTGTAGTTATTAGTAATTATTTTTCTCAGGTATACATTAGAAAGGAGCAAACAATGGCAAAAAGAAACAAAAATTATACAATTTGAAGTGAAAAAGGGCACTAAGAAATTTAATGTTGGAGCTAAGGCTTGTGCTGAAAAGAGATGAAAAGATTTAAAGAAAGCCTGATTCAAAATAGAGTAAAAGGAGCAGTGTCCTCAGGGCAAGACCCCAGCTAGCCAAGCTTTCAACTTGCAGAAAGGAAGGCTTGAGGGATTTTCTGCCCCTAAAAAAAAAAAACCTATAAAAAAGGAAAGCTTCTGCAAATGGGTCAACTTCCATCCCAAGCAGGTAGAACTCGGCAGTGCTGTCCATGTGGTTCTGGCTTTAGAATCATGATGGATACATGTGTAAAGGGGTTGTGTAATCTTCCTCCATTGTTAAGGAGAGCCACTGAGTCAAGGAGTGTGGCAGAGAGTCATCTAAAGGAGGCCCTGAGAGTCCATTGCATGAAACTGTGAAAGTGAAGCCTTGATTGCATTGGAGACACTAAGATGTAGGAGATACCAGAGTCTTGAGACATCTGCCAAGAAGAGATACAAACATGGAGTGGAACCATTCTAAGAGAGAAAATTGTGTTGCAGATAGAAAAAACTGAAAGGAAAGAGCCATCTAAGTGCATGAACCTCAGACATAGAGCTATGGATTTAGCGCTCACTCTATTGGGTTTTGGTCTTACTTTGGCACAATATTTCTTACTACGTCCCCATTCCTCTCATTTGGAATGTTGATGTCTATTCTTTGCTATTGTATGTTAGAAGCATGTGTTTTGATTTTTGCTTTTCATTTTGGAGGGGGTTACAGTTAAGAGATTGTGTTGAGTCTCAGAAGAGACTTTAGACTTGGGATGTCTAAACTGTGTTGAGGCTGTAAATGTCTATAGGAACATTTAAAGTTGGATTACCTTCATTTTGCCTTATGATATGGCCATGAGCTTATAAGAACCAGAAAGTGGAATGTGGTAGTTTGAAGAAGAATGTCACCCATAGACCCATATGTTTGAATATTTGGTTCCCAGTAGATGGAACTGTTTGGAAAGGATTAGGAGATGTGGTCTTGTAGGAGGAGGTATGTCACTGGGGGTGGGCTTTGAGGTTTCAAAATATTTGGACCATACTCAGTGTATCTCTCTTTCTCTCTACCTCCTATTTTTGATTAAGATATAAGCTCTCAGCTATTTCTGCCATCATGCCTTTGCTCTATCATCATGGACTCTAAACTTTTGAAACCAGAAACCCAAATTAATCACTTTCTTTTATAAGTTGCATTTCCCATGGTGTCTTATTATAGCAATAGAAAAGAAGCTAAGACATTAAATAAAACATTTTAATTGTGTATTTAAAAAATCATGAATATAAATTCCTCTTCCCATCTGTGCACGCACGTGTGTGTGTGTGTGTGTGTGTGTGTGTGTGTGTGTGTGTGTGATGCTGTCTTTGTCTCTTTCTGTTTGATATAAGAAAGATCTTACTAGGCAGCTCAGGGTAGCCTTGACCTTGTGATCTTACAGTCTATGCCTTCTGAGTGCTAGTATTACAGGAGTACACTATCATACCTGGCTCTGGGAAGTGTATCTTTCCTTCATGTTTCCAATAGAATGGTCATAATCCTTAGCAAGGACCATTTACTGTTTTGCTTAACTGAACAAATATTACCTGTTTTCTATCAAAGGAATCTTCCTATCCTTATTCAACACATAAGTTTGTCCTACACTTCCATGAACATTTAACAAGAAACGAATTGGTTGTTGAAAGTTCTTTACTACAAGGTGAAAATAAGATCCCTAAATCATAGCTTCCTAAATATTTTTCTCATCAGAATCAAGAAACCTTTAGGCTTTAAGAATACCATAGAAAACACAGTGCTATAATATTGAATTCCCATTCTGGAGTACTTTAAATGTATTGGGAAGGTAAGCCAAGAGACCAGTGCAAGGTGACTCAGGACTAGAAACTAAGAGTAGAATTAGAGCTTTCTTTTGTTGCCGTTGTTTTGGTTTGGTTTTTGAGGTAGCGTCTTACTCTGAAGCTTAGGTTGTCTGGAATTCATTGGGTATCCTAGGCCAGCTATGAAATTGTGACAATACTCCTGCCTTTGCCTCCTGAGTCCAGGGATTATAGGCATGATCCACGATGCCCAGCTAGAGGAGTTAGTTTGATATGAGCCTTATCTAAAAATGTAATAAAGCCTTGGTGGAGGGATTTGAGGAGAACCTAAGCATTGACTAACTGCACTGAGTTGAAAAAGCACATTTATGAGGAAGTGATTAATTTTTATTATTTTGTCATAAACAACAAGAAAATGAGTCAGCTGCTAGAAAGCTTATTAAATATTATAAAGATTTATAATTTTAATATATTATACAATATAAATATTTTACAACATAATCTTAATATAATTTATAAATGTTATAAATAATTCCATGAAGAATTAACTAAGTAGAAAGCCTGTGGAAGTGTTGAGATTAAGGCTGTGCTGAGATGCTGGGAGGTTGATTCATCTTTTCCATGTTGACCTGCAAAGTGATGTTGTTGGAGAGCTTCTCTCCAGCTCCCAAATCCCACCAGTCTCCAGCTCCCAAGTCCCGCCAGTCCCTGGTTCCCTGACCGAACCCATTCATAAAATAAACACACAGACGCTTACATTATTTAAACTGCTTGGCCATTAGCTCAGGCCTGTCATTGTCTAGCTCTTACTCTTATATTTAGCCCATTTCTATTAATCTCTACTTTGCCACATGGCTCGTGGCTTACCGGTACTTTACATCTTCCTTCTCCTCACTGCGGCTCCAGCCCATCTCCCTATCCTTCCTTCCTCCTCAATTCTCCTCTCTGTTAGTCCCACCTATACTTCCTGTCTGACTATTGGCCAATCAGTGTTTATTGACATATAGCAATATCCACAGCAAAGTGATTTTTAAACAGTACCACTTGCCTAGTACCAATTCTCCACTGAGTTCTAGAGAGCATGTTTTTTAAAGGGGGACAATTTGCCTTCTTTTTTCTTTTTAATGTAAGAGTTGTTCTGAAGGTCTTGATATCACATGATATGATGGAACAGATTAAAAGTCTACATTGATTCTGTATCTCATTTTCTTTATTTGTAAAAGCATATCATAATAGTGTCCTCTTCACTTCACTGGATTTTTGGTAAGGATCAAATCTGTTAGTACAGAGGGAGCTCTTGGTGGAGTGTGATCAGATATTAAAGGTTAAGTTTACTATTAATTTTCCTCCTGGGGCCATTTTATCTCATCTCTTTGGTATCTGTCAAGTCCTAACACTTTGAAGAGCGGGTGACATAAAATCCAAAATAGATATCCATAGTTCTGGGTATAGAAGTTTGAATTTCAAAATTACCCCTATCAAGAAGTAATTGTGCCTTCCAGGAAGACAAGGGAGGAAGGGAATGGATAACTCAAGTAAGAAGTCATGTAGCTCAGATGAAAACCCAGTGACAGAGTGAGAAATGTGATATGATAAGATCTCTTGCAGATCATTAGTAGTTTAAAAATCCTTACAATTTAGACATTTCAGAAACTAGATCCAAATTCATTTCTCAGTTCCACTGTTAACTCTTTAGTAAAAATGATGTGTATATTGTAGTAAGCCTGTGTCGGGTGCCAGACATTGCGTTAAGTGAGTTATAGGTACCATCATCTCATTTTAAACTCACAACTAAGTAGACACAGTCATCTCCGTCATATAGATGACAAACTGCAGAGCTGACATCTTTTCCTTATGTCACAGATTTGCGAAGAATGTAAAATGTAACATAAAACTACTCTGAATCTCACCTTCCTGCTCTATGAGATGTTGGGATTGTATTCAAACCAGTCTTTTAGAGTCTTTGTGCTGCATTGTCAGGCAAATTTTTCATGAGTACTGCTAAATTAGCTCCTCTGCCACCTGGTGGAGTATATAGTAAAGACTGCATTGACCATTTCTAATCTGGCTCCTCCAGCTTTGAATTATGGAAGTTTTGAGATGGACTAGTCTGATTCTCTTTGTAAACAGAAGAGAAAACTAAAGCCTACAAAAGGGAATTGATTTGCCATGACACAAAAGAACCAGAATGTAAGCCAGGCCTCTTAGGATTAGGGCTTTTAGAATTTAATTTATGACCATGTAGTGCCCATGGGATCAAGGCTAAGGGATGCCAACATGGGAAGAATGAATGCAGCTTGTTTCATTTGCATTGAGTTTATTTGTATTGGAATTGATGGTGTAGGCAGGAAAATTTCCTAAAATTAGATTAAAAACCAGTATGACAACTGGCAGCTTAGAATGTAATGAAGACTTTGGAGAAATTATTGTACTGAGTACTATATGTGATTTGTAAGGGTACTGAAGCTCCCTGTTAAGAATTTTCTGTTTATATAAAGAAATAAATGTAATGTTTTAAACTTTTTACTCTAGACACTGCGTAGATACTACCTTCATGTTCTTGCATTAGCTAGGCATTCTGATAATTAAGTTTCTTGTACAAAAGCTTATCACATTCCTTGTTCCTCATATGGGAAGTCTAAATACGCCATTGTGATAGGGCAAAAGGGAAACAGATAAAATGTGAGTCCTGGGGCACTTGCACATTTTAATGCTTTTCTCCATCACCTAAGCTCTTCTGTTGAGAGGGCTTTTATAACACACAGAGTAAAGTGTTCTGCTGACAGACAAGGACTAACTTAGACTCAAACAGATTTCCTCCGTGGTTTCAGGCCACTTATTTAGCATCTTTAAGCCTTAGCTTCCTTGGGTGTGTTGGAAGAAACACTGCATCTTTTTTTTGATAGATGTGTGGTGAGCTCCTGTCAGATGACTCATCTGAAATGACAGGAAGTCTCAAGGTATGGATATCAGAAATTACATATACAGGCTTGCTGTGGGATGTCTTTCTGTATGCTGTGAATGTGTGTTGTTCTGATAAATAAAACACTGATTGGCCAGTAGCCAGGCAGGAAGTATAGGCAGGGTAAGCAGACAAGGAGAATTCTGGGAAGAGGAAGACTGAGTCAGGAGTCTCCAGCCAGACACAGAGGAAGCAAGATGACAAGGCAGAACTGAGAAAAGGTACCAAGCCATGTGGCTAAACATAAATAAGAATTATGGGTTAATTTTAGTGTAAGAGCTAGTCAGTAATAAGCCTGAGCTAATGGCTGAGCAGTTAGAATTAATATAAGCTTCTGAGTGATTATTTTATAAGCAGCTGTGGGACCACGGGACTGGGCGGGCTGGAGAAACCTTCCAACTACACAGGCTAAAAACAACTGTTCTTTGAACTGGCTAACTAAAGAACTCTGGAGAAAAAGTTCACTACTCTAGTAGTGGATGTCTTAGCCTATGTTCACTAGCACTCTAAATACTTTCAAATTGGTCATTAAATTTCAACACATGGATTTTGGAAGAAGCACACTAAGAACATGGTATATGATATGAATCAGAGTCAGGGAAAGGACCCATGATCAGATGAATTGCCCTTTGCAATTTGTACCCATTGTGGATTCTGCTTCCAGAGTAGCAGTGAGATTCTCTCATCATGGGCAGAAGATGGGGCTGAATTAGGGGACATGGCACATTGAGTCAATAGCTCATCCTGGTCCCCGAGCACTTGTGGGACATCCTGTGAGGGCTCCAGAATCCTACAGGGTGAACATTGCAGGCATCAGGAGACAATTTATGGTCAATAGAGGACAAGAGACAATCAAACGTGGTTTATTGGCAGTAAAATTGGTAGTCTATCCTTTGATATCAGTAAAGGCTGGGAAAACCTACACTTCTCATGAATACACATGGGTGAGAATCCCTTGAATAGAAAAGAAAATTAAGGAGAAATAGAATATTTACTAATACCTGAAATCTGTTAATGAATAGTACATGGATCCAGCCATGTCAATGTCTTTGATTTATAATCATGATATCAGGGCTCCTTTCCTCTATGCTGAAACACGAGATGATACTTGAATGAAAATCTTTGCAGAGTGATTTATTGGAAGCTTACCATTTTATGAATGGCAAAAGAGGAGAGATGCCCCCTTCACAATCTATGTATAAATCATCTGATATTATGATGAATTACATATTCTTTCTTCCAGTGACAGTAATAAGTGTTATGAGCAGCTTTTAATAGTTATAAAGACAGAAGAGATAAATATCAATTACTATTAGAAGTCTTTTTTTAAATTGACTTCCCCAGTTTTTCCCATGATGAAGTTAATTATTTATGGCAAAAGCACATTAATAATTTCACATTATCTCTTTATCCAAGCAGCAAATGAATTGGAGCACAGGGGAATTTGGATAATCGATACAAAGATAGTACACTGAAATAATTTAAAAGTTTTTAATCCTCACTCTGCAAATGAACCTCAGTCGGGCTCAGCCACAGTGTGCCATCCTTAATGTCTAGTCGGAATCTTTATTGGTAAAGGTGACTTTGTGTTATTTTTCTTTTAGGATTCTTCTTCCTCAATGAGCAAGTTAACTTCTAAATGGATGCAGAGGCTAGGATGCTGGTGATTTCATTGAGTTAGGAGAGAACTATGAAGGCATTACTATAGCTATAAAACATAGAACTTTCTGGCAATAAAGAAAGACTAACCAAATAGGAAAAACAAAGGATAGTCTTTCTAAGCCTCTGACAATTAGGGAATCAGTCACCATCAAAGATGGACAGAAGAATAGAAAGTATTAGAATGAGGAAAATGGTTGAGCCTTTAGGTACAGCTGCATTGGAGGCTGCTGTCATGGGGATGCTGAAGGCTGGATAAGTAGAAACTGGTACCCTATGTAAGTAGAAGCTGGTACCCTATGTGGCTGAGAAGCACCATCTATTTGGCTTACTCTGGGCAAAAACTAGAAACCTGCCAGTTATTTTATGAAGTCTTGTCTACTTTGGACTGATGGTGATGGAAGTCACTGCTAAATTCATGAGTGATGGCTGTCTGGCTTTTGTCAGGCCAACTCCCCATGCTGTTGATTGTAGATAAAGAGTTGTTTCCAGGGTGGATTGCTACAGGTTGTGGACCATAATTCTACTTTTATACATGTAGCCACCCCTATCTGTTTGCATATTTATTCCTTGTAGTAATGTATTCACATATGTACAATTAATTTCTTTGCTATGTAGGCTTCTTGAATTTGAACAAAAGCATAGAATAACACATTTCCCACCCTAACCAAGAAATAAGAAAGTTTCAGCAGATCCAAAAGCCCCTTCATGTTGCTCTCTGGAGTGAGCACCAGTTCTGTTGTCCCTGTTCCCAAATGAAGGTTGTTTTCATTCTCTTGTCTACATGTCACTGTGACTAGCTAGACCATTAACCAGGTAGTGATAGTAGCTGAGGTTCTGACATGGGCTTGGGCATCTGTCTCTGGTGGCCTCTCCTATGGCCTTCTCAAATGTTGCTTTGTGCTCCCAGCTGATGGGCTGCCATCCCTGAATATAGGAGGACCCCTTTTTGTTCTCCCCCAGCCAGCAGGAATTTCTCCGAGTCTGCTAAGAACAATAACCACTTGTCCTAGGGCACAGTGAGGCAAGTGTTTCCAGGACTGCCCGGGGTAAAGTGTCTTTGGGGAGTTATTAACAAAAGCAGAGTCCTGACCAGCAAAAGGATACCTAATTTTGATCAGAGAGAGGGGCATATATATCAAGACAAAAGCAGATTTATTTGAGCTGGAATGTTCCTAGTTTATCTTAAACCAATGTCAGTCTAATACATTCCTGGTGCTGGGGTTGTAAGGGCCCACATACCCACTCTAATGGCTTTGTCTACTCATAATGCACTAGAATGAAATGAAAAAAAAAGTTAATGAGGGTTACCTCATGGCAGTCCTGATGGTTATGACTCAAGATAGTTATTTTTTGTCAATCTAAATTCACATGCTGTCTATGTCCAGGAATGTTTGCTTTGGACAAGCAAGGCTTAGGGTGCTGGCCCATCATTATTTATACTTTAGACCAGCCACTTATCTTGTAACCACAATCCTTTGAGTTGTTGGAGAAAGCTGTGTTTTCTGATTGTCCTACTTCTGTCTTTTCTTCCTTTGGAGACAGCAATGTCTTTTCCACTGACTGCATCTAAGCAACAGCTATGAACCTTTGTTTAAGCCTATAATAAAACTCCTTTCTAAATGCATCCTCCTATTGTCTGTGGATTTCACTCTTTAAGTTATCCAGATAAAGAACCTAGAAGCCACTGGCTTGAGGTTTCCTTGATGACAATTGATTTTTCTGGACCCTAACTCCCCAGTTATGCTTATTTGAGATGAAGAAGAGAGACTATGCAGCTCTCAAAGACCTCACTTGCCCTGTATCACTTCTAGTTGATAATTCCCAGTATGACTATTCTCTTATTAAACCATGGTGTTGAGTGAGAAGGGTGAATTGTGGTAATTCTGGCTCCTTGTATCTACACTCAGAAAAGGAGGTAGAGATGCAAGGTGCTGTTTCCTCACGCCTACCCAAGGCATGGATACCAAGAACCGTTAGCAATAGGACATTCCTCATCCCTTTTAGTGTTCTCAGCACCATGGATCACTGCATCTAAGAGACTGGAGGGAGAAAAAAATATCTCTTGAATTTTCTATCTTAAGAGGTTCTGTATAGCTTCTCCATAGCCAAGGAGGAAAGAAGCAATCAAGGGAAAATTTAAGACTTTAAGAGTTTGACAGTGTTCTGTGTATTTCTCCATAACAATAAATTGTATTGTCACTTGTAATAAATACAGAGAAAGAGAGATACCTGACTTATGAGCCTTTCTGAAATCTGTTAATCATATCTGTGCTGACTCGGAGGAAGTTACAATAGCAATGTGGATTAATACTGAGAACCTAATTGGCCTTTCAAGACTTGCTGAATGAGGAGAAAAGCAGTGTGTTTCCTGGCTAACCTAGAACTCTGTTAATCAGGTAATCAGATGCTGATATGAAGCTCCTCTCTCACACTGTTGGTCTGTAACTTCTTTTTAACAGGAAGAAAAGGGCTGGGGCCTAACTTCCCTGGTAGTGTGCTCCTGCTAGCTGATATTCCTATGTTAAAAGAGAAAAATTACATGTGTTTCTATTTTCAGTTAATTTCTCAAAAAGGCAACCTCGACCAATACTGGGTATCACCAGCTTATTCCAGCAAAGCAGACCTGTTTTATGAGCATATCCATTCACCTACCTCTCCTCTCATTCACATATTTCTTTCACTTAAACATAAATATTAATTAAATGACTTCTATGTCCTGGGGTGTTAGATGTATAGTCTCAAATTAATGTTCAATGGAGGATCTGGCAGCTACTAGATTCTTAATAAATGTTTGTCAGGAGAGAAGAGATTCCTACTCGTGTGTGTGTGTGTGTGTGTGTGTGTGTGTGTGTGTGTGTGTGTGTGTATACATTGAAGAATATGTTATTGCAACAGTAATGGAGAATCTGTTGTACTAAGAAGCCTCTGAAGATGACTTGGGGAATTGGGAGGTTACTAAGGATGGTACATTTAGCTTAAATTGTGAAGTAGCAGTGTTATTAAGAAAGGCCGTTAGTAAAGCAGACTTTACATTTTAGTGTATGGGGCTTTGGCTTCACTTCTGCAAGTGTCTTCCAAATCCATAAGGGCAATGTGTGGGTCTAGAAAAGCTTGAGTTATCAGTCTGATAAGAATAAGAATATCATCTTGAAAGAATTTTTGTAATGCCTTGTGGGGGAATGTCCAAAAGGAATTTAATATTTTTAGTACTGACATTGTGGTTAGTCTTTCCAGTTGGTCTTACAAGGTTTAAGGAACTGGCTGTAATAGGAGAAGAACTGTAACATGGTAGTGAGGTAAGATCTGGAAGAAGCTAATAAGAGGCAAGGTATATTACTTACTTTTCGGTGACTGTCATAAAATACCATGAACAAAAACAAACTGGAGGAGAAAAGATTTATTTTGACCTATAGTTCTAGAGAAATAAAATCCATCATGGCAAGGAACACATACCAACAAGCACAGTGGCAGGGCCGGGAAGCCGGTTCCACACAGGTAGCAGAGAGGGAGACAGGCAGGGGGCAGACTATAAGTTCCCAAAGGCTGCCCTCAGTGACATACAAGACTTCACCTCCTAAAGGTTCCGTGAAACAGCACCAAGAACTTGGATGGGAAACGTTTCTCATTCAAACCACCACACAAGCTAATACACATAAACCTCATACTGTTTTTCTTAATTCCAGAAGTAAGATTTGAGGAAATTAAAAAAAAAAACTCAGATTATTTTTTTTTTGCTTGATTTCAAAAGTGTTTAATTCAGGAGAGGAGAGTATGATGATTTCATTATTCACTAGGTATGTGACTTTCGTCAAATTTTTTTCCCATCAACTTTTCTCACATACTAACTAATAGAATTAATGAAGTGGATGGGAAATTACATGAGATAAAATGTATTATGGAATGGGACTCAGCCCCTGGAAAGTAGTCAGTGATGGACTATAGAGCACCTTTATCTGCATCATGGCTGGGATGATGCCGATGATTTGGTCTGGAAAGCTATTATTCCATGTTTGACAGCTCCAGTTTCCTCACTGACCTGTCGTGTGACCTTGGGCAGATGGCTTCTCCTCTCTGAAACTCGGTTTCTTCTTCCTTGAAATGAAGACATTTGCTTTCCTTGTTCCACAAAAGATATCCAGGGATTCCTCTGGTATATGCATAAATTTGCCCTGGAGCTACTTGTCCTGCACCTCTTCATGTCTGAGATCACCATGGTTGTACTAATAGTCTCTTGTGGGAGATGAAAATCTTAGTGCACTTTTGTAAAGCATTTTTGGTCTCTGCTGCCGTAGGCCACTCTGAGCTGCTAACGGGAATGGGGTACTGAACTATCAGGCTAATGATGGAGGACATTCTGTACCATTTGCTTCACCCCACCTGATGGGTTGTGTGACAGAAGATGAAAATTTTAGCGGTGCTCATTTACACTAGGTAGGGAGTCATCTGAGAATAGGAACGTGGTAAAATTAAGACCAAAGAGCATACAGATTCTGAATAAGATCATTTCCTTTGAATGTTAATGGTGCCCTTAAACCAAGACACTTTGTCAAGGTTAGCCTGCATCGCACTTCAACATTGCACAAATATTGACATTGTGCTTTTTACATTCTGGGACCTGTGAACTCAGCAGTTGAGTGAACCCAGGTCAAGTTCCCAGTTTCCTATGAGCTTATAGTCTTCATGGAGGAGGGATTCTTTAGAGCAAAGCAAATACTGCACAGGTGAGTTTTGTTTTTAAAAAATAATAATTTGAAAGAAAACATAATAAAAGTTGATGGTTCTTCCCTACCTATTACATGTCACGTCCCAGAAAATGTTATCTCAGTAAGAACTCCTTGTATTAGGAATTCTGGGCTTCTTCACACAAAGGAGGAACATGAAATGCAGAAAAATGAAGCCTGTATAGGTTGAGCATCTCTCATCTGAAAACCTGAAATTTGAAATATGAAATATTCTGAAATCAGAAACTTTTTGAGCACTGATGGTAAAACAAAACAAAACAAAAAACAAAGAAATGCAAACACAATGGAAACACGCTATGCACACACTCAGGAGCTGTAAAGTCTGAGAAGCTTTTGGTTCAAGTATTTATACTTGGCTTGCATTGGAGTCTCAGTTCTGGTTTCTCAGGTGAGAAAACTTCATATCACTGTAAGGTACCACTGATGTGCACGCTCCCAGGCTGCAGAATCTCTGCATGTGACTGCATGCTTTCACTTTGCAGAATCTCTGCATTTAATTGTAATGTTATCCACAAACTAGGAGTTTTTCTAAATTCTGTAGTCAACTGTTAACATTTTTCAGGTCACTTTATAGTTTGTTTCAACTGGTTGCCTATTTTACCTGTAGAATTGTCCTCATCTCAGAATTTTTTATTATATTTATTGTCTGTGATACCTGTGGGAAGAAAACTTTAGATATTGGGCACATTATTGGTTAAGTATCCAAGATTTGTATTTATAGCTATGAATTTTATGCCAAATTTATTTATTTATGTTTAAAATTTTTAAATTGTCATTCATTGTTTCTGGGTCTTCTTTTGTGTGTATGGTGGAGAAGAGCATAAAATACATTTATTGGAAGTTTAGAATCTAATGTGAAGTTCCACGGAGGAGAATGATTATGCTAATGGTATAGAAGTTCATTGAGATGTATAGACTTTTGATCTGCCTACTTTTTCTGTGTAAGTTTTTAGTTGCAATTTATTTATAATAAAGTTCATCACTATTGTTACTAGCAAAATTATTTGTAATTTTACTCCAAGTCATAAATTGCCAGATTAGCAGGTGAGAGACAGTACACAGGAGAGAAATCTACTTTAGGCTCTAGACATGACAGAAGATACAGACCTGTGACTTGTGTATGTACAATCTCTGGGCTGACTACTTTGTATTAAAAATAAATATGAAGATAAGAGAAAAGAAGAAGACATAGTTCTTTCATAGACTTAAAGCTTAGCGTCAGCTGACAGGGCTCTGGGAAAAGAATTAGAACTTAAATCAGTGAGAAGCAAAGACAGACAAGGGAAAATGTGTGAATTAAGGCAGTGCAGACTTTCATTTTGAGCAGCTATCCTGCACAGGGAGCCTGTGTAATAATTGGAGCCTAGTGTTCTCTTCTATGTTGGAGAAGACCTAGGACAGGATCCCTTTTTGGCCTGCAGTTATCATTGCTGGGGTAAGTGGTGAGTAGTCAGGTAACCAATAAATATCTTTCTTAGCTGGTCATTAATTGAGGTCTTTGGGGTATAACAGTCAAGAACTTAGAAAACACAATTAATTTCCTTCTCTATATCAAATAACTGTGCTTACTAGAATTGTCACAATTCAACCAAAATGGAGGAGCTATTTGAAATGGTGTGGCCCTGGCTAACACTAGGAACTCAGCAAGCAGAGGTTTAGAAACCACTCCTTCCCTCTCAGGAGGGGTGCATAGCCTCAGGCTAGGTATTGGGAAGGCTCTCTGTAATTCATGCTTGTGAAAGAACAATTACTTAGGTGAATAAGCTTGAGCTGTTGCTGAAGAAAGAAGATAGTTATGTTACATATAAGAACACCAGACAAAATATTGTTCCTGGTGTATATGACTGAGGTAGGCTGTAAGATGGCATATGGATGGAGCTATCTCAGAGCATCAGGGAACAGACAAAAGTAAATAAAGGAAAGCTCTTTGGACTTTGTAGTCAGAATTGGGGGGAAAGAAGCAAAAGGAAAGAAAAAAAGAAAGACAAAGAGAAAAAATTGCTTCTCACAGGCTGGCATGGTGATGTATACTTTTAATCCCAGTTCTCGGAAGGCAGAGGCAGGTAGATATCTGTGAGTTTGAGGTTATCCTATTCTACATAGCAAGTTCCAGGGCAGCTAAGAGTATATAGAGAGATCCTGTGTCAAACCTACTAAAAACAAACATACCACCTGCTAAAAGAAAGCAACAAAAAGTGGCTTCTCAGGCATAGGACTGCTGTAAGAGGAAGACAAGAATTTGAACATGCAGATGACAAAAGAGTCAGGCACATCCCTCAAGAGCAGAGAAATTCGCATATGATCACATGAGGATGCCTTACAAAAGAAAATAAGATGGATACTATAGAGGCTTAAATTAATGTGTTGGATGGTTAAAAGAATGAAGAGAGCAAGAGCATAGGCTAATGTTTGGAGCATGTGGAAAGCCCAAGGGAGAGATAAGATGCTTGGAGTCAAGCCTCATAAATGAACAGTAGCTCCTACAAAGGAAGAAGGAAATAACAGGGAAAAAAGTAAAGAAAGAGTTGAAACAGAGATTGTGAAGAAAACAAGATTTGTAGGCAGAATTAACAAGAAAAAACATGTTTGATACAAATTGATTAGTTTTGCATATACAAAAACAGATTGTGAAATCTTCCAGGTAGAAAGATTATTTTCAAAGGTTGAAGTTTCAATCGGTGACAAGAATTCTCTATACTGTTATACTCAGCGTAGAAGATGGAAGATTATACCTGCTGTCTTAGGGTTTCAATTGCTGTGAAGAGACACCATGACCACGGCAACTCTTTTTCTTTTCTTTTCTTTTTTTAAGACAGGGTTTCTCTGTGTAGCCTTGGCTGTCCTGGAACTCACTCTGTAGACCAGGCTGGCCTGGAACTCATAGAGATCCTCCTGCCTCTGCCTCCTGAGGGCTGGGGTTAAAGGCATGCACCGCCACTGCCTGGTTCCACAGCAACTCTGATAAGGGAAAACATTTCACTGGGGCTAGCTTACAGTTGCAGAGGTTTAGTCCATTATCATCATGGCGGGACATGGCAGCAGGCAGACATGGTGCTGGAGAAGTAGTTGAGAGTTCTACATCTTGATCTATCAGCATCAGAAGGAGTCTGTGTCCACACTAGGCATAGCTTGAATGTAAGAGACCTCAAAGCCCACCCCCACAGTGACACACTTCCTCCAACAAAGCCACACCTATTCCAACAAGGCATACCTCTTAATAGTGCCACTTTCTATGAGCTTATGAGGGTCAATTACATTCAATCTACCATACCTGCAATTTAATATGGTAAATTGGGTGCATAGGTGCATGTCTGAAATACCAGCAGTCAGGAGGCTGAGGCAGAAGGATTGCAAATTTGGGGATAGTTGGTGCTACATAGCAAGACTCTGTCTAAAATAAAAACAGCAATAGGCTGGGCAGTGGATGTGTACATCTTTAATCCCAGTACCTGGGAGGCAGAGGCAGGCAGATCTCTGTGACTTTGAGGTCAGCCTGGTCTATAGAGTGAGTTCCAGGACAGCCAGGACTGTTTCACAGAGAAACCCTGTATTGGAAATCAATCAATCAATCGATCAATCAATCAGTCAATCAGTCAATGAATAAATAAATAGCAAGACTATAGAATATCCTCCTGTATAGAGACAAAAATGTTCCTTCTCTCTGAAATAAATGAAAGATATTTTCAGATAGGATAGATATTTACATACTACCTCAGAAACCCAATATAAGTGGTTTGATCAAAAAATATTGCATCTTAACAAATGCACCAAGGTACAACAGCTATATGATGGGAAAAATGGAAAACTGAGGTGAAAAATCACCTTTCTGATGTGTCTGTGTTCATGAGTATATTTAAATCAAATAAGTGACAGAAGAGGTCTAAAAGAGACACTGTGCTTGAAGTCTCAGAATTATAATTCTCACCTAAGCAGAGTCTAATAATAAAGGAACCAAACTCCAGGGAATTCATTTGGTGAGATTTCCAGCCTGATATCACAGGATAACTATTTGTTTAAGAGAAATCTGTTTGACACTTTCTTTTTCAAGCTTTGTTGCCTAGCCAAATGTTTTTCCTTGCAATTGAATAGATCTTTTCCTTAAGGAGAAAGGGTGTGTTGGCGAAATATATGCAAAGTCCCAAGAAAAAGTTTTAGACAGGTTATTTCCTAATAACATTATTCAATATCTACCTAAAATTCTGTTTTAACAAGTTGTCAAGCATTGAACATGGGTCATAATCCATGAATTTATGATGTCTCAGAAGGAAATTTGACCCCTTGGATATTCCTGGTGGGAATGGAAAGTTCTCTAGCTATTTTGGACAGAGTTCTGCTGGTTCTTCAAAACTTGTAAGTTGTTGTCATCTGACCCTGCATTCCAGCCTGTGTGTTTGTTTAGTAGTAACAGAAGTGCAAGGCCACAAAGGAATTTGCATGGCAGGAGAGGGATGGTAGTGGAAGACATCATCATTATATATGAAGAAAGACAGTTGGCAAAAAAGGACTGGAAATTCTTTCCCACTTGCTTCATGTAACAGTCAGAACATGCTTCACAGATGACAGGAACAGTGTATGCAACTCATGAAGGGGTGTGGGACTCATGGGCCAGTGCTTTGAATACACACCTCTCCCAGATCACTAGCCCACTGCCATCGCCAGGAGCGTCTTTCTCTTTCTTAATGAACTCTCTCCATTTCTATTACTAACTATGTGTCCTTGGTATAATTTTCTCCTGAAATACAAGATCCTGTAAATTTCAGTGGCTTTCCCTACACTATCTCTTGTACACACCTATAACAATTGCATACAAATATTGTTACAGGCATCCTTTATAATCATCCCTAAAGAAGAAGTCCATCGACCTATGAGAAGATGAATGAAATGTAGTGCATTTAAGCAATACAATAAAAATGAAGTACTGATACGTGTTAAAATGTGGAAAAGCCCTGTAAATACAATGGTACATTAAAAGGACTAAATATTGTATAATTATGTTATATGAAATGCTCAGAAGAGGCAAATTTTATAGAGACACAAAAACTGGTTGACAGGTTGGAGGAAGAGGAGGCTAAAGTTGCACATATTTTACTTTGTGGGTGATGAACATATTTTACAATTGGTTATGATGATGACTTCATTACAGTGAATATGCTAAAACCCATTGATTTTTGTACACTTTAAATGATTCAATTATATGGTGTGCAAATTATATGTCAATAAAACTGCTTCAGAAGTGAAACCATCCAACTCTATTCACATCCTTCTTCTGTCATGCCTTCCTAATCATCTCTTGTGTCTTTAAATATATATCATTAAAAATGCATGGACAATGAGCTTTTGAAAAGCCACTTATTGATGCGAAAGAGAAGACTGACATATCCTGACAGATCATCATTTTGAATATTAACACAACAAAGACAGTTAATTCAATCTTCCTTAAATTACCTTAGACATTTTCACTGGGAGACTTTGATTCCTATAGGGAAAAATTAAATATTAAAGTTTTGGGGCTTATAAAGATTTCTACTGAAGGAGATTCTCAAATAAAATGCTGTCCTGGCTCAGACAGTGAGTGTCATTGTTCTTGTCAGAACATAAGGGCCCTGGGCCACCCATATTTAACAATTTAAGTGAACAGTTTCCTTCACAACTTATCTCCTTGTGAACTTATATTTCTCTTTCTGCCTTATATTATATTTTCTTAAATCTGTAGCATGTTTTATAAAGCATATTCCTAAAGAATACATTTGAATCTAATAGAAAAATAAGGTTGTTCATTTATAGAAAAATATAGATAAAGTTTTCCTATATTTTTTGATTGTTATTAATTTCATTTTTGAGATAGGGTTTTCCTATGTAGTTCATTGTGGCCTCAAACTTGAAGTGATATTTTTGGCTTTGTCTCATAAGGGCTGGGAGTAGACTTTGAGTGGCATGTTTTTCACACATAGCAAAATCTTTTAGTTATTACACACTCATCTAGAAAACTTATTTATGAATTACATCCTGGAAATCTTTGTATAAATGTAACTAACATTTTGGATCCAACTAGATGGCTCAGCATGTAAAGACAATTGCCACAAAGCCTTACAATCTGAGTTTGATTCCTGGAACTCACATGGTAGAAGGGAAGAACTGATTCCTTCCCACAAGTTGTCTTCTGATCTCTCTGAATGTGCTGTGGCATGTGCTCTCCTCTAATCACAAATAAATAAACAAATGTAAACAGGATATTTGCAAGATGACGTTACACCACCATGTATTCTTGGCATATTGGCCAGTTATAACTTTCGACATTAACTGCACTAATGTCCATTTCTGCAGGAAGCTTCTGTGGTTAAGGATGGGCACCCCATTAATCTGTGACTATAAACTGGGGCATTTAGAAAGCAGTTTGACAGTGTGACTAATTGGCAAAACAATAGTAGTAGATTCTCCCTAAGGCCTATGGCCTCTCTAGCTATTTTTGTATCAATAAAGCTCTCTTTATTGATCAGGCTGACAGAAGGAGGCAGGAATTCCCTCCTGTGAAGAGGGCCTGTAATCCAGTAACAAAATGGTTAGTCAGTCATGCCACTGTTGCACTAGAGGTCACATTTTGCAGGGCAGGTCATTATTGTAGCTTGCAGAGTTGAAAGCTGGCTAAGATCATTGAGGGCTTTCTCCTGTAGCAGCCTGTATAACACTATCTGGCTCTGTAAGAAGGCTAGCCAGGGGTGGGGAAGGCTCCAGCTAATCCCCAGTTTGATTTCTCTCTGTCACCAAAGTGTCACATATTTTCTTATCTGAAACTATAAATCTCTTTTTTTCTTGAAAGAGAAATATTGACTTGCTTCTTTGAAGAAAATGCAACTTCTTTTGTGTGTTTCCAAAGAAAACGTATTATTAATGGCATTTGTGGGTTTTATTCATAAGAACTATCATATTGGATGTAGGGAACCAATACAAATTGTTTGAGGTATAGGAGAAAGATGTAGCTCAGCTTCAAACACAAGTGAAAACTGGTAACCTAGAAGCAAGGTGTGGTTCAGTAGATGGAAAATTCCTTAGAAGAAACAGAGAGCAGAGGGGAATTCTGGATAAATTAGCCTATTGGGATTCCTGCTGAAGGCAGACCAGGGTGAATGGACGTGATCTGGGGGTTGCCAGAGGATGTGAGAGCCAATTAGATATGGAAGGTGATCTGATATTAAGGGTGAGGAATTCCAGCTATACTGTCTTTGCAGGATTGTTGTTAAGGCCAACCTCCTAAGGGACATGCCCAAAGAGCTTGCCTGGAGTTTGGTCAAGGATAGAATCTGTCAGTCTGTGTAAGGGGTAATGAGGTGATGAAAAGAAGATTTCATGCCAGCAGAGGAGAAAAGACCACAGGGCAGATTACCTTTAAGGAAGAGGCTCTTGTTGAGACCTGGCACAGGATGATGGACTTGTTATTTCAAACTCAGATTTCATAAGGAACAATCTGTTATATCAAACTGAAAAACAAAATGTTCTCTGAAATAAAAGTTTATTGGGTTGTTACAGATGGTACCCATAGATAAAAGGACCAGTCCTGGGACAAATTCTCAGCCTAGGTACTAGACAAAAAAAAATGTTCACTGGAACCTAAGGAGCCAAGGTGTTCTATAATAAACATTGGAGCAGAAGAGAACTTGAATTGCTTGCACAGAGCCTGCCGTGGCTGTGGATAAGAGAGGCAGGATACCACAGGGCTAGAAAGACTATGGTGGGGGAATCATTCAGAAAGTAAAGTATTGCTGTCATTGGTTGGTTGGTTGTAAAGGGAGAATGTGATACTGCTGTGATGGCTAATCTTGAGCACACAGTAAGAGAATCAGAAGAGTAGTTTTTTGTCTTTATTTTTTGTCTTTTGCTTTGTGTTGCAGCTGGAAATCATCTGTTTTGATAAATCATTCTCATCTCTTCCCTCACATATTCTGTGGCCCATAACTTACTTGAGGATGTCTCAGAACCCTTTCTCATCCACAGATGGCTCAGCAGTTAAGAGCAAAGTGCTCATGAAGAGGAGCCCACTCTGTTTCCCAGCACCCATGTTGGGGAGCTCACAACTGCCTATAACTCCAGCTTGGAGGGAGTGGTGATGAGGGAATCTCTCACCCTCTTCTGGCCTTAGCAGTAACCTGCACTTGTGTGCATGTATGCTTTCTCACCACAGATATACATAATGAAAAATAATAAAAATATATCCCCAAAAGAATCTGCAAGCATTATATAGTGGTGTTATTTTGATATGAGAAAGAATTCAGTGTACTTGCATCTGTTTTTGAAGATTTTGTAGGAAAAGCTCACAGATTCATGAATCAGGTTTTACTCATTAAACAGTCATAGAAAAAGTCAATAAAATGTTTTAAGAATTGAGCAGTCACCGTCCTGGTGCCTCTGGGTAGGGTTGGAGATTGTTAGAGGGAATAAACTTTTTCTTTTCTTTTCTTTTTCTGTGAGCGTCATAATGAAGGGTCAGTGCCATTGCTCAGAGGTACATTATAACTACTGAGCAAGAGGCAAAGAGGGTCTTGTTCCTGTCCTATTCTAAGCCCTTTATTTAGTACTTTCTCATCTGTTTAGCATGGAGAACAAAACCCTTCATATGGCCTTGAAGTTTCTGAATGAGCTGTCTTCTGTCAATTCTTCTAAACAATGTTTTATATTCCCACTTCATTTTCCATGTGAATATTTATTGAGCTTTACTGAGTTTTCACATGGATTTATATTAAGCTGTCTCTAAGTGAGCTCATTAACACCATGGCAGGTTGCAGAAATGGCAGAGTCCCTGAGGTTTAAATAAGTACTTGGGTTTTGATGGAGGTGAGGATTGTCATTGGAGCTGTGCTTAACGACGCTGCTTTATTTCCATTTATAATGCAGCAGATGAAGTGCCACCATTCATGTGTTTATAGATCATGTCACTGCTTGACCACTGGGTCATTTGACAAGATTGGGGTGGTAGAACTTGACTGCCAGCTTATTGAGAGGGCTGTAACCTTTTCCTCCTCTGTCTGCCTTTGGTGGTTTTACTGTATTTTAAAAAATAACCAATAAATTCTCCTCTGATTACACCGAGGAAAAGGACCTAGGAAGAGAGATCTGCTCCAGCTGTGTCACTTGGGAGTGTTCATTGCCAAGGAAGTCTCATTGTATAGTGAGGAAAGCCTTGATTTCCTAATCGATGTCCCACTACCTTAATGAGTTTTTTTTAAATCTTGATGTTTATAACGATTCCCACCCATGCACCTTATGCAGAATACATCTGCTTTGTATACATGTGTCTCACATAACCCCAATGTACCTTTCCAAGAAGCATCATTATAAATATGTATGGCTTTTGGCATGGGGCAGGCCCTGTCTTGTCATTTATGGTCTTTATATGTATATGCTAACTATTTAAACAGGTAAACATTATACATGAACACATCCTGGCTGCCCAAGGGGCAATGTAGAGAGAGCTTGCTTCTTTTGAGAAATGTTTTCCAAACAGAACTATTTCATATCTGTCAGCAATAAGAGGCCATATATATATATAGACAAAGCAATCAGCCTCTACCTTAGCAGATTCCTATGGATCACTAAAGGAATGGTGTTTAGTGATGACAACACAGAACCTCACATTTTGACTTAAGTGGATAATTTCTTAGGGAATTAAATTCTCAGCTTTCATTATAAGTCCTTTCCTTTCTCTGTCCTGCTATTGATACACTCTGTAGTCTGTTTCTCTTTTCAGTGAAATCAGCAGTTGATGATAGTTTTTGCTCAGTGTTGTGATTATTTTTTTAAATTTTATTTTCCATACCTAGAAAGCAATAGAAGAAAAGGAGCAGACGTCAAATGGCTATTGTTTGTGTGGATTGATGCACTTCACAGTTACAAAACCTTAGAGCTATGTTCTTGAGCATGACTTAGTTCACTGACCACTTTCTACCCCACAATGTGCTCCCATTTTTTTTAAGACAGCCATAGTTTGAGGCACACAATAGACACATTTCCTTTCCATTACATGAATTTATTTACCTAAAAAGTACAGAGGCTTACAAGAAAATGACATTTAATTTTAGCTCAGTGAAGTGATTTTTTGTAGACAAGGAAGATGACATTACATTGGATCCAGACAGGGATCAGCATGAATTAGTGTTTTAAGAATAATTGTAATTGTATAAAAATTATCAGTATTAAAAAGACCCATGTTGCTTTCTACAGGAAAAAGATGTTTGAAAGTAGCATAAATACTGTAAACCAACCCCAGAAGCACTTATTGGTGGAATTTTATTCTTTGAAATGATATTAGGCACATAGAAAACCACATTTTTTTTTTGTAGCATAGACATCAAATATTTACTGTGCTTTTTACCCACATGTTTAATCTTGCAAATTCTCTTAGCTGTGACTTGGGGATCTACACAATGCTAGCATAGAATTTAAAGACAATAAACATTAATTAACTAGGAAACTTATGGCTTACAGTTCCTCAACATTGGAAGATATCCTAAAATGTGCCTAGAATTGGAAACAACTACATTTTAACCACTAGGAGCTTCATTGCTCTTTTGAAGTCATTTTTTTTTCCAAGTTTGACAAAATGTACTGTAATTTTAGTAAAGACATTCAGCTCAGTCATCTCTCTCTCCTCATCTTGACCTCAGGTTAATATGTCATTTGAGTCAAGTAAAGAATATGTCAGAGAGATGTTATTTCAACAAACAGTAAAATGGACAAATGAACAGTTTGCCTACATAAAAGTTAAATTTATGTATCTTGATATACTTAAATCATGTAAGAACTAACAGTGCTATGTACATTTCCATTGTTTTCCTTGGGGCTTATTAAGTAAACTTAAATGTAGTGAACAAAGTGTTAGGAATAG
>CABHPH010157515.1:0-26370 GCA_902168325.1 Peromyscus nudipes | reverse complement strand
CACACACACACACACACACACACACACACACACACAGAAAACTGGCTCTTTCCCACCAAAATTCATTTTTGTGGGGATGGGGTTACTGTAGATGTAACCAACCATCTTATTAAATAAGAAACACAGAACCAATGCAAAGAAGAAAGCCAAGAGGTCAAAGCTAAGAGCTAAAACCTTACCCTTCCTCCTGCGGTGGTCCTACCTCTCTGAAGGAGAGCTACTTCCTGTGTTAAAGTCTTTATAAAGACTTTCGGTTCTGCCTTCTCATTGGTTGTAAACCCAACCACATGACCGCCTTGTCACTGCCTGTCTGTACAGACCTCCAGGTGTTCTATGGTTGGTATTGAGATTAAAGGCATGTGTATCCAATGCTGGCTGTATCCCTGAACACACAGAGACTTACCTAGCTCTGCCTACCAAGTCCTGGGATTACAAGCGTATGCCACCACCGCCCTGCTTTCCTATGGTTTGCTAATAGCTCTGACCCCTGGGCAACTTTATTTATTAACATACAAATAACATTTTAATACAAATAAAATATCACCATAGGTTATGGCAAGGACTTAGGTATCCTAGGCTGGTCTTGAACTTGCTAACTGTAGCAATCCTGGACATCAGAATATAACCATTAGGAAGCAAAGGACACCCACGGGCACCCTTTGATAACTTCCAGGGGTGCATGGCTCTCAACACTCACTGGGGACATTTGCAAATGAAGAATCCAAGCCAGAACACTTTCCATGGAAGGCAGGAGGTGGGGAGGCAATGCCAACGTCAGTCTGGCTGTGCGTTTGGCCCATGGAGTATTTGTTTAGAAATTGACTTAGTTGTAAGGACTTGGTCTATTTCATGTGGAATATGAATTTCTTAGAGGGAGGCCGTAGAACTTGGCATGACTATGCCCCTGAGAGAGATGGTGTACTCAGACCCTAAGTGCCAGGTCATTATTTTACATCACCTGCCTCATTGCTATAGAAATTCTCCAGTCCCCCTGCTTTAGAGGTTTAGAAACTCCGGGTTTTATACACGGAGAAAGCAAGTATTTTATATTGATGCTCCAATCAGGCCTCCTCCGTGTGTCCTCTGCCACCTCATTCCCCTCTCTCTACAAATATTTATTGAATAGCCATTTAGTGCCAGGTGCAGGGGCTGCAGAAAGTGAATGGGACATTGTCACCACCACCATCCCCAGACATTCTGACAGCTTGCCCTGTGCCAGGCTCTGTGAGATACACACACAGGGTTTCAATTCTTGTGAACCCCCACTCACAGTGCTATGGGGTCATTTGTCACCTTTACAGACGGGGACTCTGGAATCCAGGAGCCTGCTCAGGCTCACAGAGCCGGAAAACAGAGAAGCTAGAAGTTGAGTCTGAGACTCTGACAAGCTGAGCCAAGTTTCAACCATCTCCATGCTGAAGTGGAGCTGGTCTCCCAGGCTACGGGAACACCTCCCCCTCCCACAGAACTAGCTGCCTTGGGCAGGGGAAGGCAAGGCATTCTGGTTTGCTTCTTGACATTAGTACTTCCTCTCCACAGTCAGAAGCCAGTACTGGTGGATTTGTCTTACATACTCTGCATAAAGATGAGGCTTTCAGACCTGCCTACCTTAGAGATCTCCAGTTTGCCCAGTTCACCAGCAGGCACCGAGGACCTGAGAGACCGGCTCAAGGTGATAAGCCTAGTGTGTGAAGTCCTGAGCCTGGAAAGAAGGCTTTCTGATTCCTTCCTAGCACCTTCTGGCTATATCACAGGCTATTAATTTCCAAATGGAGTGGAAATCTATAACCACCCACTTCTCCTGGCCCAGTGTGTACTCTGGCATTAAGGGGATTGGTCAAAGAGAAGGGCTTGAGTGTTCTAACGTGGGTGGGGGGAGGCAGTGCTGTGGGGCGTCGGGGAGAATCTGCTGAAAAAGGGAGCAGCCAGCCAAAGTCTTTTCAGAATGAAAGGGACTGTGTCTTTCTCAGTGTTAGCTCCCCAGTGCCCATCTCCACGCCTGGACTATAACAACGGTCCGGTCCACACGGGTCTGTTGACTTGAAATCTGCGTTTGAAATCCATCGGGAAGACTGGATTAACTCCAAGGGCAACTCTGGGTGTTGACATTACATAGGCTGTTTGTTGCTTGCTAAATTCCCTTCCCGCCTGAGGTTCTTCCCTACAAACCTCCATGTCTAGAAATCGGATTTCTTGAGGTAGGCTGGGGAGGACACGTCTGCTCTGGACAGGTTGTGGAATCTGCCCCCCCCTCCCCACCCGTTCTGTTGAAGAAACCATGTAATGGTGACAGGTCATTTTCACAAACAGTAAAATGGGATAAGGGATGGTTTGCCACAAACTTAACCATCTGTGCCGACAGATCACCTTACAGTCAATAAATGTGTGCTAAGTGTATTATAACAATAGGCAATAACTGAAGAAATCCAAGTACCACTGGTCTGAGGGACGTCTGTGGGACTCTTTTGTTGTATCAATCAATGGTGCTCAATGATTCGGTTGGCCACCATTTTTGATACTTTTTCATGTTGTTGTTTTTTTCCATCAGAACAAGAAAATGTTCTTTTTAGAGATGGCGCAAGATGGTGTTTCCAGTGCAGGAATGAGGACAGGAGGACCTAACGTCTACGTAAGAGGCTAGGCAGGAGTGACAGTTTGCCTGGAATCCCTGTGTTCCAGAGGCTGAGGCAGGAGATTCTCAGGGCACACAGGTAGCTAGACAAGCTGAACTGTTAAGCTCTGGGTTCAGCGAGAGACCCTGACTCAATAAATACCATGGAGAAGAACTGAGAAAGACATCTGATGTCAACTTCTGCCTCTCTCCATGTGTGTGCACATTGTACACATGTATACACACCCATGTGCATATACACCACACACACACAGAGACAAACATTCATTCAGATCACACCCATTTGGCTCTGTGCCAAGGGACCCGCTGTGGCTATAGTTTAAATGGGGTCCTTTTGGTCAGCCTTGAATATTTCCTTGTGGAAGATGTCACACCATGCTCCAGGGAGCATCCTCAGAAAATTGAGCTTTCAAGGGAAAGACTGCCCAGCACAGACAAGTCCTTCAGGGCTTAGGGAACCTCACCCTGGTTCAGTACCATGTCACCACTACATGGGACGAAGAGGCCATCGCAAAATGTGCAGATCTGTATCAACACCTGGCCCTTCCAGGGTGCCACCCTACTCACACTAGGCATTCAGTGTTCAAACATGAGAATAAATATTGCTCACCAAGAATTTAGCTTGTGTGTAAGACTGTGTGGTAACAAACGTGATGTGTTTAACTCTGGCTGAGGCTATGAATGGATTTGGCTTTTCTGACCCAGATCTGGACATTTGGCAAAAGCCTCAACTCTCTCTACCTCTGCTGCATGGACGCAATGTTTAGACTGGTTCATAATCTTCGGGACTCTAAAAAGTCCCTTTGATATAAATACAAAAAGAAATCACAAACCTGCCCCTTGCAGCCTCCCCTCCTGCCCCTCTTAGTCTGTCAAACACGTATAATGGAAATACGTTGTTGCCTTGATTCTCGGCCAGGATAAACAATCTGGAAACAGTGTGTAAACTCAGCTGCGGCAGAGGACAGAGGCCTTGCTTTATGACCCTGGAGATGGTTAACCCAGTGTAAAGAACCAAACCTCGTTGCTGACTGGAGCTGTGTTTTGATGCTGGACAGACTCTGTGGCTCCCCTTCTCCATCTGAGAGAATGAATACTCCACAGTGACTAGAGGACCTCCCCCTCACCAATCTAGACTTGTTTTAACCTGTTGCGGCAGAGGTCATGCGCAAGAAATGGATATGAGCTTCTTAAGTGAGGTCAAGTTTTACTGGGGTTGGGGGCAAGCATCATCAAAAGATAGGCATCATTTTTCAGCTTCCGGTTAGCTGAGCAGTGACTGACGAGAGGCCCTGCCGCCTTAAACAAGCATTCTGTTTTTAATATCTGCATTTTTATTATTCCCAGGTTGGATTACATACAGAAATTTCCAGCACACAAGGAGAAGCACACTTTCTCAGGTGACAGGTGTGATGAAAGTCACCGTCAGGTGGGGTGGAACTGGAGCAGTAGGTAGCAGGAGAGGGAGCACCAGGGCATGTGCCCCGGGGCTGAGAGAGGACCGGTGTATGCGCCCCGGGGCTGAGAGAGCACCAGTGTATGTGCCCTGGGGCTGAGAGGGCACCAGTATATGTGCCCTGGGGCTGAGAGAGCACCAGGGCATGCACCCCGGGGCTGAGAGAACACCAGTGTATGTGCCCCAAGGCTGAGGGACCAACAGGGCATGCGCCCCAGGGCTGAGGGAGCACCGGGGTATGCGCCCCAGGGCTTCAAGGCTAGCAATTCCTGCAGAGCCTTGCACCATGCTGGCTGCCACGGAAACCGTGTGAACACGATGTGTGTCACAGATAGAGTAAACTCATTTCCTGAATTATGCAGGGCGGCCACACAGTTCAGACACATGAAATACAACTGCAGGGCAGCCGGGCGGCCCTGCAGCTGCGAGCAGCGGAAATGAATGTGTGTCACTTCGACTTCACAGCGATGGGCGGGGCTGACGGGAGCAGCTTTTGATGTACCACTGGCATGATTGATGGCATGCGAAGGTCAGCTTCTTGGAGGTATGGCAATTAAGAGAGAAAGGGGCTGGGTGGGTTGGGGGAATGCACTTCACCGCCGGCCGTCTCTGAGCTTAAGGTTGGTAAAGTAAACAGAGAGAATTTTTTTTTTCGGTCTTCGTTTCACATCTAGAAGAATAAATAACTAAAAATTAAGTTGAGATCACTTTGAATTTCAAGAGAACCTTTGCTCTGTGCAGCCAAATGCAAATTACATGGTTTTCTCCATTCCCCCAAACTGCGAGGCTCCTTTGATGAGTGAAAATGAAGGCTTTTTAACACTCAAAATCTGCTTTGATATTTGGAAGAAGGGGCTCAATAAAAAGAACCAGGAGGAGAATGCACTTGGCTTGTGTGGAGTGGGTCACAGAAAGTCCACGAGAAAAGACCCAAAAGAGCGTTGTCCATTTTGGGATGGAGGCTAGCTGGTCAGTGGCCTGCTGTGGGGCATGTAGGTTTAGAAATGTCACACAGGTGGATCCCGACTCCAGAAAGATAAAGATAGGGGGTGGCCTGCCGAAGTGACTCCTGCCTGGGTGATTCAGCTCCACATCAGTTATCTTGGAACCTGCTAAAACTGCTAAGGAGGCAGTGGCCGTGGAAGGGACTGTGGCAGGGGCAGCAGCTGTAGTGGGGTAGTGGCTGGTGGGGCAATGATGTTGGTAATTAGTTGCCAGGACTTGCCTGGACTCAGTACACACATTGATTGATGCTGTATTGTGTACCCACTAAGCCCAATGCAAAGGATATGAGAAGCTGTAAGAGCTGGAAACATAGACTCACCCCTGAGAAGGAGCAAACAATAGACTGATAATCAGACATGTAACAGTTCTGCTGTACCACCTGGGAAAATCCTTGATCCCTGGGGACCTGGTGGGTCTCCTTCCAACAGAAAATCAGAGAAGTGGCAAGAAGAGGCACCACAAGCTTTGATCTTTGTACTAAGCAGTTGCGTATTTGTTGCAGGTTCAGAAGAATCCTCTGGGTCAACAGATAACCTAGGGTGGATACCAGCACCTGCAGGGGCTGTACAAGGGTCTGGGGATCTGCAGTGTTGATGACCACTGCAGCCTTCTAACTACACATGGTGATCCTAAAGCTTAGACCCAAGCACCAGGGCTGGAAGAGACACCTTGTCCCTCCTGGTGCCATTCACATGCCAAGATGGATCTGCACGGGGTCACCCCAGTGCCTATCTGGGTCAGGGAGCTAGCAGTTGGCTTTCCCTGGCACCCAGATTTGGTAGACAGAGGGTAAATTGCTTCCAGGTATTTTCTTTCCAAGACTTAACCCCAGATCAGTCAACACAGCTTTGAAAGACTCTACTACCTGAAACACACATACATGCTTCTCAAAATAGTGTTTTGCCGTCAGATACAGGCCCAGACATGGGGTAGCAACAATAGAATGAGTTTCTGTTTAAAAAATGTCTGGAAGAAAAGTCCTACTGGAAGGCTCATCATGGCTTTGTCAATAAGATGTACCTTTTTTGTGGGCAATATATTATTATTTTTTACTTGAAATCACGACGGACAAATGTGGTTTTGTTACTCTTTGTACTTCCGTTCATTTGTCTGGTGTCAGCGTGCGGAGGCCCAGGTCAAGGCTGATGAGGACACCCTGGTGAAGCAGGCAGCTTACCGGAACAGAGATCAAACAAAGCAGGGCAGCATACAACTCTTACCTCAACCCTCAAGAGGCGGAGGCAGGAGCAGCTCAGTTTCAGGCTAGCCTGGGCTACACAGTGGGGTTCTGTCTTAAGAAAAGAAAGAAGAAATAAAGATGATTAGGAGAAAGACCAGCCTTGCCTTTCTAAGTTCCATTGGCATTTGACAGTTCTAGAAGCTTGACAGTAGGTGGGACACGGAATTCTTCATTGTTCATCATTTACATTGCTCATCATTTACATGGTTCTAGAAGGCTAGTGTTACTTATCTTGCACACATTCTCTCTCTCTCTTTCTCTCTCTCTCTCTCTCTCTCTCTCTCTCTCTCTCTCTCTCTCACACACACACACACACACACTCACTCACACACACACACACAAAGGAGGCTCCCCTGGAGAGATTTATTTCTTCTTCAGTGTGCTCAAGTTCACTGCTGAAATCTACTCCTGATGTTAGGTCAACGGCTGACGCCCCAGACGACGGCAGAGACACAGGGAAATTCTCCACCTGACTTTTTATGGTGGTTTAGTGTGCTTCCCAATAATCAGGTTACTTACGCCGTTATACATAGGGTTATCCTAAAGCCCGAGGGAGGCACTTTGTCCTCTATAGCTCGAACCTTTCTAAGAGACAGGAGTAGTTTTCAACTTAAAAATTCATATATCTACATACACAGATGCTTACATATGTATATATACATACATAGATAGAGGTTGGCAAGTTTTAGGAAAACTTATGGAAAAATTAAGACACTAAAATGACTTTTAATCAGGCCATAAATATTACTATAATAACATATTTCCTCTCAGTGTTTTTATTTATGAATGTGAATTACAAATACATTGGTTATATTTTATTTAGTTTTATGCTCTTTGAAATTTAAATTATCACATGCATTTTTCTTTATCCCCAATTATTCCAAGTTCACCACTCTACCCCTGTAATACAAGATCTTATTCTGTATTCAGGCTTCTCTGGAATTTATACAAATCCTCCTGCCTCAGCCTTCCAACTACTAGAATTTACAGGTGTGAGTTGCCACACCCAGCCTTTCAAGCCCTAATTTGCAGCACATTTTAAGATATGATGTCTGAATATCATATAAACACAACATTTCAAGCTGGGCGGCGGCGGCAGCGGCGGCGGCGGCGGCGACGGAGAATGCCTTTAACCCCAGCACTCTGGAGGCAGAGCCAGGTCTGTGAGTTCGAGGCCAGCTGGGTCTATAGAGCGAGATCCAGGACAGGCACCAAAACTACACGGAGAAACTCTGTCTCGAAAAAAACAGAAAAACCAACCAAACAAACAAACAAAAATAAAAACAAAAAAACCATTCCTACTCATAGGATTTTTGTTTGTTTCTACAACTCTAAATAACATGAGATGGCATCCTAGTTGACTAGTGACTGGGGGCCCTGTTTCCCTGAGTTCAATGCAAGTTCAGATGCCCAGGGGTCAGTTTTCTTCCTTCTCGTGCTGAGGCTTCAATTCCACCAGCTCTATGACATTTATATAAATTTTATATCACATAATTCCCCTAAATGGCAAGGCATTTCCTTTACCATTGCATAATGTTAATCTATCGCTTGGCTTCCTGAAGTTTCAGAGTGTTCAGTTCAGCCTCTATCGACTCTCTATGAGGATGGAGAGAACTATAGCAGTGAACTTGTGTAGGGCTGCTTATAGCACATGCAACACGCAGCAATCCCTGGCAGTTTGTACTGTACGATGATCACAACTACAGATGTGAAATAGTCCCTCCTCTTTTCTTTCTTTTGGTAATCTAAATGGATTTTTAATAGGACAGAGTCCACTGTAGCCTTGGTTTGGTTTCTGTGCTGTCTCTATCACTGCCATCAGTCTTGATGAGTGACCTGACCGTGAGTCCCCAGAGCCAGCAAGTCGGATGCTTTCTCTGGAATGTTAACCATGGTGACATTTTGATAAACCCTTCCAGGACCGTGAATGATGAAGCTGGTCGAGGAGGGGGAACTTGCAAGATAAGGGAGATATTTAACCTCCTGCCCAGGCTTTAAGAAGCCAAGTTAATGAGAAGTGCTTCTCAAAATAACCGTTCCCGAGTCAGGGAGTGTGAGATGAAGTTCCGAGGATGCTGTCAATTCCCCCAGTGTGAGTGCGATGCTCCTTGCAAATTTGATCAGCTCGATCTGGGCAACTGAGCACTGGGTGGTAGCAGGTGTTGGAGGGAGGTAAACTGCCTCCTCCTTTGTCCATTAACTATAAGATCTACACTACGTGTGCTGTAAAGCAGGCCACATATTTGCAAGTACATCCAACAGTGTGCCTTAAGCAAAGGCCTAAGAAAAAATGCAATGAAAGTTCAAATCCCGCTCATAGGGGAGGCCCAGTTGGTTATTTAAGCTAAGTTCGAAATTGCCAATTGAATGTCAGAAATGCCAGGGCCATCTGAGGGAACAATGCCACAGTAAAGTCACAGGGCTTTACAACGGAGTAGCATCTGTTTGATATTACCATTTATGTACTGTAAAAACGTTACAGACACAGTAAACTTGCAAAGGCAACCTGGGAAGAAAAAATATATTTTAAAAAATGTACCATATAGTTTTGAAAGTTCTTGTTGTAGCAGGAATGTGTCTTTGTAGTTGGAACTAAATTTGAATGAGAAACATTAAGCACTTTCATGCTTCTGGTGTGAAAAAACAAAAACAAACTGGAAGGAACATTGATGTGTTTTAGGCAGAAGCTCGGCAGCGGGCTGTAAACGAAGGCCGTCAGGGAGGGCTCATGAGTGGAACTTTCAGGCCCAAGGTTAAGAGAAGCTGCAGATGCCTGTGGCATTGGTGAAAGAGAGGACAGCCAGCCAGGACAGACTTCTGTTGCAGTGCAAGCCTGAAACGGTGGTGATGTGTGCCAGCTTCCTTGGCCCTTCCTGCACGCTCTCTCTTTTCCTTTCCTTCCATTTTCCCTCCCTTCTCCCTCCCCCTCCTCCTTTTCCATCCCTCTCCCCTCCCGTCCCCTCCTCTCCTTTCCTCTCTTCCTTTCTGTGACTGGAATTGAACCAAAGGCCTTGTGCATGGGAAGCCAAGTACAGACCTGAGCTTACAGCCTCACCCCTAGCCATCTTCTTAGCTAAAACAGAACACAAGGTTTACAAGGAAACAACTTACCAGGGCGGAAGGAGCATGCTATAGATTGGAAGAAGCCAAGACAGAGGCACTGAGGTATTTTTCAAAATGCTCCTAGCTCTCATTAGGCCCCATCCCGTCTAGTTCACTTTAGAATGGCTTTAAAGACAGGTGGGGGAATGGGCAGGGGCGAAGGGATAATCTGAACTGTCATTCAAGGCAGACTTCCAAACTGTATTCAAAAGATGGAAAAGCAAAGATGTCTGAAGAGGAAAATTCAACTGGAAAAGCCGTAAGCCATTACATTCTAGATTTACTGGAGCATGAAATGAAATTTCATCATGTTCTAAAAACAACAACCCAACTGCTTAAAACTGAGTAAGCGAATTGGCATTAGAGCCATACCATACTTTTATCTCATTTTGATATAACAGTGGAAACTGGTTCATAAAGGCACAATCCTCTTTTAAACCACGCACAGTTAAAGAAAAACGAAGAAAAATCACTTCTAATTGCTTCTGCCTTCCAATGCAACCATACCTGGATGACTTTCAGCGTCCTTTCCTCTTGACACCTGTCACAGAGAGATTGATTTAAAGGTCCCCACGGACCTGACCTCCTGCTGGGCTGTCTAAATTCTTATAACCCCAAGGGTAGGGACCCGAACACACACCTTCACTACTACATATCTTGAGTTTCCACGAGGGCTGTGGTTTTCAGACAGAAATACTGGGGTAGGGTGGGGGGGGGGCACAGGCTTGATTTTCAAATGTCCCTTCTTCCTGTCTTCCTCTTTGAGAAAATTACCAACGATGTCTGGTCCAGGGAACAATGTAGTCAAGTTCCATGGCAGTGTCGTAGTACTGTTTCAGTGGCCTCTGGTCTCCACTGCCCAGTGACCTCTCCTAGACTCACACATTAATCTGCTACCTGTCACGTTGTAAAATAGAGTTCTTTAACAACTGAAAAAGAACCTGTTACGTGTTACCTTTCAAAGCAGAGTTCTGACGCCACCGCTTGTCTGTGTGTACATGTGCCCAGAGGTCAGAGAACAACCTGTTGATTCTCACCTTCTACCACATGGGTCCTGGGGAATCAAACCTCGATTGTGAGGCTTGGAGGCAAGTGCCCTTATCCACTGAGCCATCTTGCCAGCCCCAATAGTTTCTTTATAAAACTATATGAAGTCATTTGTTTTCTAGTACATGTCCCCTGAGGCCCCAACATGTAAGATGTGTGCATTACTGGACTCATGATAGAATCAGGAGAATCTTAGCGTGCATGTGATTTCTTTCAGCAATGATAACATTGTGATGCCATGAACATGAAAGGCTGTAGACAATGATCCCAGCAAGGAGCAATCCCTCACTGGAAACTCCTACACCCTTTCCACCCAAATGGATCAAATGCCATATCTTAGATATTAGAAATGATAATAAAATGAACTCCCAACTTCTTGGCAAATTAGAGGGGAAGGATATCTCTTTGCTTCTTCTTTGTGAGTGGATTTAATTCCTTCCTCCTTTTCTGAACATTTGCAGAAAAGCCCAGTACACAAGAAACTTCTACTTATTTTTTAATTTTCCCTCTCCATTTTCCCCTACAAAGTCCAAAGCACCAGGAAGAGAGTTATGGGCACCATGAGGAGGGAGCTAGAGCATGCAAAGTATCATTCCTGCTCTTAAATTCTGCTGACCCTGGCCAGAGGCAACAGAGGATCATGGGACCCACAACTCCTGTTGTATCAAGCCCATGCTGGGTGATTCTTGGAGGTCACAGTCAGATGCAGCGTTTCAATCCATGTGCAATGTTTTTGGCTACCAGGACCAACTGTTCAGAATAGCCTTGGAGATGAGCTCTAAGCATTCACTTTTTGGCCACAAGAATGCGTTGAAGGTGTTTAGACCACCATGCCTCTGTGTATTCTTGAGGTGCTTAGATCCCATTTCCCATATGTCTATGGTTGCAACATAATTCTTTAGATCCCCGTAACATGTTTAAGAGGGAGTTAGGTTTCAGTTCCATATAACATCCTTAGTTCATCTCCTGGCTGGAGAGATACATAGATGACTACTTTTTCCTAATGTAAAATAAATGTAGATGAAGTAGGTTGAAATTCAAGTTTATACTTTACAGCAGTAGATGATGAATAAGCCATTCCGTAACTGTCATGCTAAAACTGGATGATATATGAGTGTGGTCTATAGACCCAAAGATGAACATGGAGATAGGAAGAATGCTAGCATTTTAAGGGGAAATGTATGAAACTCACGCTAAGTGTGAAATCTTTTCAATTGCTATCCACAGCATACCAACTCAGTGATATTTATGAGTAATAAAAGGCCTTTGGAAAAGATTTGAAAACTAATAATTCTTTTTAGCACCCTAAGAAGACTCAACTACAATTTAAGTTGATTTTTACTAGTGAGTAATCATATTTGTTTCTGGTAGACTATGTATTTCAACATACAATGTAAAAATAAATGTTAGTGAATGTCAACTCACTTTAAATTGAACAGCGAACACATCATAGAATATTTTTCTGCCCCTGCAACTAGAATGGTTAGCATTCTAAAAAGAACTTTTAAGTTCATCAGTCATTGGTTTGCTCACACATTCTAAGGAACCTCAAGACACCAACAGACGCTCGCAGCAGCCAGGCAGAAAGGGTCTCCATTTTTGCTTCGCTATTTTAGAAAAATAAGCAGTTTTGCTTGGACTGTTTACGTTCTTAAATTCCATTCCCGATGCCTTAAAGACCCTTGTGAAAGCCAAAATTGTTGACACGATGGAAACAAATGGCTTCACTGTTGTCCAGGCTGAGCCTCTGCAAACACCTTATTAAAGTGGTCATTTTCATAATCCCAACCATTAAAACCTTTGCCCTATGAAAAGGAGACTCATACATCAAGATGTCAGTGAACAGCCTCATGTCAGCATCGCCCTGCTTCCTAGAAACACTGACTTCTTCTTAGGGATTTTAGCAGAGGAACATGCCCCAGACTCCTGCTTCTCAGTGAAGTACTGATGTTAGTTAGCCTCCTCCCTTTGTTCTCCGCATAGAGAGGGAGTGAAGGTCATGGCCACACAGGCATGTGAGGGTCACCCAGGCCTGGATGTTAGAGCTGCCTCTACCAACTGCCAGCTCAGTGAGGGCAGAGGGAGGCCATGGATCCGCTCCAAGCTGACGGTTCTTGTATCTATAACCTGAATAAAATTATAGTTTCTACTTCATAGGACGGCCATTAGGACTAAATAAAAAATACAACAAAGGGTTTGACAGCTGGTCCTGAAAACTAGAAGATGCCAACAAGAGCAAAAACTGCCATCACTATAAATGGAGTTGCTTGTATGAACCCTGACCAGTAACAAAAAAATAACAGTCATTACTCTAAGAGGTTACAAAGGACGGGTTCTCATGTACAGTATGACCACAAGAGACTCTTGTCAGAACAATCCTGCACAAAGGCCCTTGCAACTTTATACAAAAGACACTCCCCTGAGGACATCTGCCCAGCAATTGTTTGTTCAGCCTCAGACCAGCACCACCCTTGTTAATCCTGCGGCCAAGGACTGCTAGTTCAAAATGTCTTGTGTAATCCGCCTCATTTGGGCTTAACAAACTTCCCCTGACTGTCACGTCTTTGAAGATGCTCATCATCTACCATGGCATATATATTCCCACAGCCATGTTCTAGTGTCTCAAATAAATATAATTACTCCCTGGAGACCCTCTCTGTTATTTAGATTGACAGAATAATCTCAAATTTATCATTCTCTGTTTCAAAATGTTCCATGGAAACATCAGTATTCTGTCATCAAACCAGAAAAAAAAAGTTGAATTCCCCTAATTAAAACAAAAAAGAATTCAAGTTTGAATTTAATCAAAACTGAGAGTATATTACTAACTCCATGGAATTCCTTACTGACATCAAGTCTTCTTCAAAAATTTAAGAACTAGCCGGGCGGTGGTGGCTCACGCCTTTAATCCCAGCACTCGGGAGGCAGAGGCAGGTGGATCTCTGTGAGTTCGAGGCCAGCCTGGTCTACAGAATGAGATCCAGGACAGGCACCAAGACTACAGAGAAACCCTGTCTTGAAAAAACAAAAAAAAAATTAAGAACTTCCAGTCCAGGCACAATATTTCTATTCTATACCATATTCATGAACATTTATGGAACTTTCTCCATCTATGTATCCATTAGCTTTACAAAAGTCTCAGAGTGGTTCTTGCTTACAGATACCACATAACTTGTAATTAAACATACTTTCTTTAAAGCATGAACAATATATTTTGGAGGCTTCATGTATTTTTCTCTCTGGTCCCATTTGGGCAACATTATCTTTTTAAAATTTTGTTTTAATTGTGTGTGTGTGTGTGTGTGTGTGTGTGTGTGTGTGTGTGTGTTTGTATGCAGGCATCTGTATGCATGTAAAGGCCAGAGAACAAATTTCAAGAGTTGGTTCTCTCTTTCTACTGTGGGTCATCTTGTTAACTTTCCATTTTTTCTTGTCTTGCTTCTGGCCTGTCCTTGACAAATAACAAGCCTTCAAAAAAGTTAAGCTTTGTAAGATCCCCCATTGCCATCACTATACTGCTGGATATTTGAGGGAAAAGACAATGTAATGATAAAGACACAAAGGGTACATCAGGTCCCTGTGGACATAAGGAACTGCACCATTTAATCCTTGATCCAATTTCCTGATTTATGTAATGTGAGAAAACCAATTCATTCCTGGTTTCTTATGGAATGACATGCTATTTAACTAATGAAAAATAAAAAAAATATATCATTTTGGGATAAAATTGGAATTTCAGTCAAAAGTCCCAAGGATGCTCAGAAACTGGTATTAGAAAAAGCAGGTCCAGTCAAAGACCCTTTGCTTTCTGTGCTGGACTGCCCATTTTCCCCAGAATGTTAGTTACTGGGTGGAGTCAGCTCTATTTTCTACACCTCTTCTGATTGGATGTAGGAATATCGGCTATTCTATCATTCTCTAACCTTGAGTATAACTGTTTCCCCATGGATGTGGCTGTACAAGAGCTAGAGTATATTCCAGTGACCATTAAAGGAAAAGCTTGCTGTTTGCCTAGTCCCGGCTTGTGGAATCCACATCACACCATGAGGGCTGGCCTTTGACCTCCACCATTCCCATCAACTCCAAACCCCATCATCCTTCCCTGGAGTCTAAACTCTGTCTTAGCTGCCTCCCACCCAGCTAACACACATGCCTGGCTGTCACCCTGGCTCAGGCTTCTTAAGTCATCCTAAGGCTTGTGGGTCTTTACAAACACTGTGAATAAAATGGAGAAGAGTCAAGAGGACATGTTCAGGTAGTCCCATTCCAACTCACCTCAGCACTCCATTTTTCTCCTATCTCTTGAGTTGCAACATTTTTCTAGAATTAATGTTCATCACATAAAAACTTGGAATCATTATTTGTATTCTCCAGGGGGTGCTGATGGCTAATTTCTATCTAAAGAAACGTTCATGGCTTTTGTATTTGTCACTTAATTTTGAAGGAATTTTGAAAATATACTTTATGGAAAGATATCAACAAGGCCTAGCTTCACTCCTGAATCATGCTGGTGTTTTCTTCTCAGCAAGGAGCCTCATCAGTCACCAGGAAGAGTAAATAGGCAAATGTCATTTGAGCATTCCTGCAGGATTGTGCTATGGAATGCAGGCAGAAGTTGGACTGTCCACACCTACCAAGCCTAATAAATCAGTGCCCTCTGGATGTCGCAGCATGGAGACTTTATTAGGTGCCACCTGTAATCACTCAATTAAAAACAAATAAAGGATGTATGCTCAAGTCTCAGCCCCTCACACTGAAAATAGCTGCACTGTTCACATCTGGTTTGGCTAAACCATGATCCTGGTATTTTAATCTTAGAAGGTGGCACGTTAGCTGCTACAGAGTTAAGGCAATTTGTTCTCCAATTAAGGACAGTTATCCACTAATGGGAAAGATCTATGTGCTCCCTCATATAATAAACCATCCAGTGTATCTGTATGGTTGCCCCAAATGGTCAAGCTCCCAGACCTGAAGCTTGGTCTTCATGGTTGGTGTCTGCAATAAGATAAACGTGGCAAGATGGTTAGAGAGATGAGAGAGGCATAGAATGTTGGTATTTCAGGGTTTGGAATCTCCATACATTTCATACCTCCTATAGGATAACCAGGAAGTACTGTGTGTGTGTGTGTGTGTGTGTGTGTGCACGCGCGCGTACGTGTGCATATGTGCTTATGCACATTCATCTCACAGTGGGTTTTTAAAGAACCACTGACAAGAACTTGGCAGAGAGAATCCAAAGAGAAGTTGTTGAAGCAAGGTTAGAAATCTCTACAGAAAGGATCTGGCAACGTGACAAACCACAAGTAGAATGCAGAATGGCGCCTGTGTGCCTGAGATCCTCACCTGCCCCTCTTGGTCAACACTGGCTATCCTGTAGGGACTTATAGGCTGCAGGGGAGGGACAAAATAACATGTGTCTCAGCAATGGCCAAGTGACCCAGGGTGTTCTCCTCCTTTCAGGACTTTTTCACCTGACAGCTGAATCATTCCCCCCCCCTCCGCCCCGAAACATTTCCCACGTTTAACATTCCACGTGTTTATGATATAATACGTGGAAAAGTTTAAAAATCATCCGTAACCACAGAACACAGGTACATGACTAACAGCGTAAGCATTTTGAGGTATTTCAACTTGTATCGTTTCCTGTGCTTACACCATTTCTCAAATGCAGTGGCACCGTCTTATAAGTATGGTTTGCTGTCCTTTTCCTCTCTTGCTTCGAGTCCCAACACATGTCACACACCCAGCTATATCAGCGCACGTTTCTGAAAGGGTGCTCTACTAGTTTACTTGTGTGATGGTTTTCACACCGGAGCACCAAAGTCTACTTAACCCATTGTACTGTTTTCTGATTTTACAGATTTGTTTTTATTTTTGTGTACGTGTGAGTGTCTGTGCACGTGTGTGGGTGGGTGGCCAGAAGAAGGCAATGGCTCCCTTAGAGCTGGAGTTACAGGTTATGAGTCCTCTGAGTGGGTTCTGGGAACTAAACTCAAACACTATAGAAGAGCAGGAACTATTCTTCACTACTGAGCCCTTTCTCTGGCTCTCCTCCTCTTATTTTTATATAGACAGTAGCTTCTATGCACTGATTTGAATGGCTTATGGTATACAGGTATTTTTTCATCCTCAAGAATTTGAACAAATTAAGGAATTAAGGATGTGTGTAATTAACACATCACAAGCATGCAATTTGGTAAGATTTCACAGCTATATAATCCTCTACAACCAGGGCCACAATCAAGACCCAGGATTTTTCCATCGGTTTACCAGCTAAGGGCACTTTGAAAGCTCATATTATACAGCATTAAATTACTTTTAGCCAGGCATGACGTCTCATCCCTGTAATTCCAGCACTTGGAAGGTGGAGGCAGGAGAATCAGGAATTCAACACCAGTCTGGCTACGCACTGAGTTTGAGGCCAGCTGGGACTACAATAAACTCAATCTCAAAAATTCCAAACTAATAATGATAGCAACAAATTATTATTAATATCCATATCATGGAAATTACTCTCTTCCCCAGGTTGTACAGTGCACTCCTAAAGTGGCATTTCCATGCACCCTTCCCATCAGGGGTTTTATACTGCTTAGCAGTTGCTTATATAACAGATAATAACGATGTAATGGGAAATGCACTCTCATTTTTAACATGGATTTCTGCTATGATTTGGGTTCTGAGTGTTCTCTACGTAGTCGGTGCTATTGGGGAATGGTGGAAACCTTAAGGAGGAGAACGGGGTTCGTGTATCAGACATTCTACATATCAGATATTTACATTATGATTTATAACAGTAGCAAGATTGCAGTTATGAAGTAGCAATGGAATCATTGTATGGTTGGGGTCACCATGATATGAAGAACTGTATTAAAGGGTCTCAGCATTAGGGAGGTTGAGGATGACTGACTTAGAGGGAGGTCTTTGGGTTGGTGGGGGTGGTGCCCTTTAGAGGTAGCCATGGGACTCTGTTATCCTTCTCTTTCATTTCCTGGCTATGAGGTGACCCACTTCTGCTCTACAGGGGCTCTTACCATGATGTGCTGTACCCCCAAACTTCTGACCCCCGCCCCAGCCTGATATCTGATCATGGGCTGAAGCCTCGAGCCCAAATAAATATTTCTACTTGGTAGCTGATCACCTCAGACAATTTTTATAGTAAATATGAAGCTGACTCATACTTTCCTGGGGGTACTACTGAGATTTGGTTTATTTTTCAATATATTATTGAGTACTTGAGTTTCCCTCTACTTTTATCTCCTAGTGCTTTTATGATTCAGAAAAAACTTCATTTCTTAATAACACAATATCCATATAATGCCATGCATCATGGTTGCGTGTATAACTGTTAACTACGTTTCAACATGCTTAAAGTTTGAGCTGAATATATCTATTCATTACTTTCTTTATATGTAGATGTCTCTTAGTGCTTTTTCTTACTTTTAAAATTACATTTTATTTATTTTGTGCATGCATGCTCTTGTGCCCATGTATGCATAACAGAGGAGGGAACCGATGGAGGTCTGAGGACAACTTGTAGGAGTCAGTTCTTATTCCTCCGCTTCCTAGGTGGGTCCTGGGGGTTGAACTTGGGTCTTCAGCCTAAGTGTCAGGTGCCTTTACCCACCCAAGCATCTTGATGGCTCCCTTTTTAGCCAGACGCTGTCAGAAAATTGTCATTTATACTTTTGTGTATTTTTTTCTTACGCTTTTATTTTTCAAAATGTTCCTAACGCTAGACCATCTGGAATTTGTTAAGACTCGTGGCATAAGATGAGACGACTTTTCCTCTGAGCAATTAGCCAATGTGTTTCTCCTCTTTGTTTACTCATTTGGCTTAGTGGTCTTTACTGTACCACTTTCACACAGCCACCTCCCTCCTTCTTTTCAACCTTTGAGCCTCTGCTGCCTTCATTATTTTAAAACAGGAGCTTCCCAGTATTCTGGAATCTTCTAGGGCAAATTTCTTCTCAATTAAAAAAAAAATCACTAGTCATCTCCCATGTTTATTTTTCCAGATGACCCTGAGGATCACTTTAACTAATGAAAGCACATGCTAATTTGAGAAAAATGCCATTTTTTTTTGCAACAGCCCCCCACCCCCACCCCGCCCCATCCTTCTGCATGAATATGGATGTGCTCATGCTTCACATTTCTGTGGTAGTTGATGTTGCTCTCCAAGCAAAGTTTGGTGCCCACACTGCAAGTGGAAAGTTGGGGCTTGAATTTCTCTCTGGGGCTAGAATTGTTAAGGAGAAATTCTGAGCCAGTTTAAAACATGCTATCCCCCAAATGGGTGAGAGAGCACAGAAGATTGGATTTCAGAAAACCAGGACTTTTAATGTTTAAAAAGCCCTATAAATGCTTTTGAAAATGTGTTTCTCAACTGACTACCGTGTTTTAGTGTGAAGAATCCTTGGTGGAGAATATTAAAGAGACAGGCTATCATTACAGCATCATTCTCCACATATTCTCCATGTCAATGTTAATTCAGCCTTAGCAATGACTAGTAAAATATGGTTAAGTATTAGGCATCATTTCACACCGTTGGCTTGCTTGCTCCATTTCACAGATGTGTGGAAATAATGTCTGGCTTCAATTTGCATCTGAGATGGGGCGGACGTGTATTTTTTACTCCCGGTTTATTTTTAAAATAAACAAGAGCAAATGGGAATGTGCCATCGGATGTGGTCAGTCAACTTCATGTGACCTCAGAATTTGTATTAGAAAACAACTCCGGTTACTAGTTTCAAAGGTGAGTTTCAAAGTAATGCAGGAGGAAAAGAATTCCTCCCTAACTCTAAACAGAAAGCTATCCAAGGAGCCAAGATGCTCAAATCAGAAGGCACCAAATGGGTAACCTACTACCAAGGTGAGGGCTGAAGGCTGCAGGGACCCACACCACTCTCCACATCAAGTGTGCCAGCAACACCAGGACTCACGCTCTGACAGATCTTGGAAGGGTTGTGTTGGTCTAGCCTTGGAAGCTCAACTACTAGGCTAACTTAAGCCCTTGTTCAAGCCTTTCCTGATCAGGGAGATTTGTAGAGCACACTTCTGGGTGTGTCTGTGAAGGCATTCCTACAGATAGTTAAGGGTGGAAGACCTATACGCAGGAATGTGGGAAAAATAAAGGGAAGAAAGCTGGAGCACAGGCAATGCTGCTCGCTGATTCCTGGCAACCCTGAAGTGAGCAGCCTTCTATCCCATGAGCTCTTACTCCCATAATGCTCTTCTTCACCAATATTCAGAAAAAAAAAAAAAAAAACCAAAAACCAAAGCCGGCTAGACCAAGATCTCGGAAACCATGAGCCAAAATAATTCCTTTTTCTCTTAAGTTGCTTTCTAGGGTACTTAGAGTAACAGGAAACTGACTAACAGACTTCTCTGGGATAGCCTATGCTAACCACATATAGCCTGCATATCCACACCCAAGAGGGGTCTTTGAGTAGACTTGATTACTCGTGACTTCTGTCCCCCCTCCGCCCCCCCCCCCACCCAAAATAGGACTCTATGATCCATAAATAGTGTTGTGAGGGCATACTCCAGGCACATGTATTATAAGTACATTGAAGCTATGTATGGATTTGAGGAAAAATTTCTTTTCAATTCTCTATCACATAATTCTTGACTATGGCCTGGAAGAAATGAGAGCTGTTGACAGCCACATGCCTGGTATCCAGAAATCTGGCATCTGTGTTTTCTATGGTGAGCTGGCAAAGTTTCCAGAATGTTCTTGAGCAGATTTCTGAGTTGAGTTCTTTTTAGGTATAATTGAAAGGCTTTTAAACTTCCAAACTTGGGTTGGACTGAAAGGAAATCTGCACCTCTTTAAATAAGAACATGAAATCCCAAAAGGCAATTAGAGAGAAGAAGAGCTAGGGTAGAGTTCCTTCACTCCTAAGACCCCACTCCTTTCTCCCAGGGGCACTGTGGGGCTTCCTAGTACCTTCCTGGTCCCATCCCAGGGTGGACAACCCAATCATCAGAGAAATCAGTGTTCCCAGGTTCCTCTTGGTATCCACATACACTTCTGAATGTTCTCTCCATTTGTCCTTCTTCTTTCTAGGATGGTGGGATATCATAAACTAAACCATCATAACATAAACTAGTGGGCCAGTGAGCCCCTTCTCCTTGGTTCTCAATACCACTGCATCGTTACTAAGAAATGAAATTTACCAAAAAAAAATAAATAAATAAAAAAGAAGGGAAACAATGTAGGAGGACCTTCCATAACAAGCCAATTTTACAAGAAATAAACTTCAAATAGGCTTCTGAGCCCTAAATAGCTCATGCTAGCCCACGTGAGCCTATGATCCCCAAGTCACAGTTTATCTAAAGGCCCAGTCCTGGGACTCAGCTTCAGATCTCCTAAATATCTCTGAATAGGAAAACAGCACAAGATGATAAAAAATAATGCCAGGAGAGTCACATTCATAATAGTAATAAAGAAGTCCTCAAAATTTGGCACACAGTTGAGACACGGTTTATTTAGGCAATGTGAACTCATGACAGGGGAAGACATTTTCCAATTTTTAGGACAAAATATTGAGCCTTTGATGTTGACATATTGTCTTCTTTCTTTGGGGTGAATTGTGGGGAGGTTCTATTTGTTTGTTTGATTTGTCTGCACGTGTTTTCTGCTTCAGATTAATCTGATAGCTGAAGTTTGTGTTATTGGAGGAGATTTTGGTTTTGTGCCCAAAGCATTAGACTACTGAGGATATCATTAAGTGAACTTGAAAGTGACTTGGACCTTTTTTGAAGGAACTCTCCAGATATGGGACTGCCTTCTCCAGGCCTGACATTCTTCTATGAAGATGAAGCCACAGGCATGCAGAAGTTGCCGGTAAACCAATGAATTCCAAGGTTGAACAAGACATGGACAGCACTGCTCACGCTGGATATTAAGCTCAGTCCATGGATGTGGATGTCTGAGTAACTTTCCCACTGACCTCCATTACAAAATGCTGAAAGGTGGGAGCGGGCAGATGTAGAAACTGTCAGACCACGCTGTGGTCTGGGTGCCTCTCTACTGACGCTAAGGAAGAAGGGAGTGAGAAGAGCTGGGAACTGTAGGTCCATTCCATCACCACAGCCATAACATGGCAACAGAAGTCAGAGACTCACGAGGCAATTTTTAGTTTTGAGATGGGACAACATGGACGGCATTTTACAACAATATGCTATTCCTTGAGGACAAGGAACTGGTAGAAATTTTAGGTTGGACAGAGGGAACTGCTTAGCAGAAACTTCATGAATCTGATTTACGTTTTATGAGGAATTAAGTTACGGGGTTTTTTTTTTCGTCTTTTTTAAAACTCTGGACCGTTAAAATCAACCATTTAGCCAAAACTGTATTTGGGATTTAATATTTTCTTTTAGAAAAACATTCTTAAAAGTGACGTACTCCAGGCACTAAAAGGCTGTGAAACCCTATTTTAACAATATGATGGGGCCTACCTTCAACCAAAGCAAAGTTAATAATAATATGGCCTAAGATCAAGGCTAATAACACATGTGGTTCAGTATCTACTTATAGACACTCTGGGAGTTGTGTGGTCTTTGGTGATAGCCATTGGGGCTGATTCTGAGTTGGTAGAAGTAAGCTAATCTTCCATGGCCGATGCCAGGAACCAACTCACATGCCCTATTATACTTAGGCAAACAATATCCCATGCTATAATGTGGAAATCTAGAAGTGTGGCCGAGCCAAAAGTCACCCTCAACAAACACAAGACTTCATCATCACTTGGAATGTCTATTCCAGCTCTGAGAAGATGGGCAGCCTCAGCCCACCAGAGCCAGTTCTGACTAAGAGGCAAGCCCAGATTCCTCTGGGTTGTGTTCTGTCAGATCACACCTGGCTGTGCTACCACTCATGGCTTGGGAAGCTCACTCCTCTGCAGCGGGGCTCACTCCTCTGCAGTGGGGCTCACTGTCAGGTAGATGGGCAAGCAGATGGTAAGTGAGCTCTCCCAAGGACCACCCTCTGTAATGTAGGGCAGGCAGTGAGTGTGCAGGCAGCCTGGGGTGGGGTGAGGGGGCTGCAGAGTTGCCATATCCATAGACTGTTGCGGGTGGTTGAGACTATGTGCACAGATTTCAGCGTTCTCAGCTTCTGGGTTGGGGGTGGACACACACACGATTTTTCCTTTGTGTAAGTTGGGTGGTGATGGGGCCGTCAGGACTCCCTGAACACCAAGTGATGTATCTTAGTAAGATATGTAAGAATGTCTGCTGGGGGAAGAGCAAATGGTTGCATGAACAGTATCATGTGCTGGAGGGAAGGGAACTGTCTGGGCTGCTTCTCACTAGCATGGCCCTGCTGTGGATATCAATCACTCTGTATGCTGTGAATGTGTTGCTCTGATTTGGTTGATAAATAAAACGCTGATTGGCCAGCAGCCAGGCAGGAAGTATAGTATAGGCGAGATAAGCAGAGAGGAGAATTCTGGGAAGTGGAAGGCTGAGTGAGGAGACGCTGCCAGCCGCCGCCGCCATGAGAAGTAAGATGTAAAGTACCAGTAAGCCACGAGCCACATGGCAAGGTATAGATTTATAGAACTAGGTTAATTTAAGATCTAAGAACTAGATAGCAAGAAGCCTGTCACGGCCACACAGTTTATAAGTAATATAAGTCTCTGTGTGTTTACTTGGGTCTGAGTGGCTGTGGGCCTGGTGGGACTGGAGAAATCTCCAGCTACATGGCCCCATGTCTGGAGAGATGCCATTGCTAATTATTTCCTTTGGAGTGACCAATCACAGGTGGTATACAGGCCTGATATAGTAACTACATCTAAGTCTGAATCCTGGTGCTATGTGGCCTATGGCAAGCTACCTCAGGCCCCAGGATATAACTATTCCCCAAGGCAATAGATATAGGGCTTTCTTAGTGCTGGAATCTACATATCCAGAATCAATGTATCAGCACAGCCTCGATACCTCTATGGAAGACTCTGTCCTGCTTGTTTTAGCTTCTAAGGTTTGCTGACCACACTCAGTGTTCTGACCACACTGTGACAATGTGATCCTAATCTCTCCCATTTTCTGTGGCCACTTTCTCCATGTCTTTCAATTTCTGTGTCTCATCAGGTCCACCCTGATCCAGCATGACCATCTTGAGTAGAGTCTATCTCCAAACACCTCATTTCTAAAACAGTCATGGTCTCTGATATAAAAGCTTAGGATTTCACCACAATTATAGGGGGACCACAATCCAACCCCTAATGCTACCTAACAGAGCTATAAAGAAATGAGGCAATGCCAGTTTGAGGTCCTGTGCTAAGTGCAGAGAGGCAGTTATGGTAGGAAGGGTCAGTTTAAAGGTTTAGATCAGAAAGGAACTGAGTGCAGGAAAGGATCTTATCTTCCTGAGTTCTGGTGTCCGAATCCTGCTGTGGGGCAACACACGTCCAAGCTCAGAAGCCAAATCACACAGGGAACCATGGAGCTGCAAGAGCCCCAAACATCTGAAAACTGGCCTCCCCAAGTGAAGGCATTTTACCTCACAGGCTTGGGAATCCTGAGTCAGTAGGAGAAGAAGCTACATCAGGTTTCTCAAATAAGCTCTGAACCGCTGCCCCCCCCCCAATCACCTCAGATGAATACTTTTGTAAACTACAATAAAAGCAAACTGTTAGAATAAAAAAATGGCTGTGGTCTTGTCAAATCACTGTGTAGGTCTCCAAATCCTTATTCTCAGTCTCTGCTTTTATCTCATCACAGGCTGGCAGCATGCTGCTTGTGAACTGGCACTACTCTGTGTTCTTACACTTTGGGTCACAGTGCGTGGTTACGGCCAGGGTCACTGCAAACACAGAGGCCCCATTGGGACATGCTCCCAGACAAGAACACCATTTCTCCTTTGGCTCCTAGGACAAGTGACTGGTTTCTCAGCCACACCAGGGGGACAAGCCTGGCTAGGGAACCTTCCCCGTCTCCCCCCATGGTGCCTCTGGGTTTCCTTCGAGTTCTTTCCCCACTGACTGACTTTCCTTTCAAACCAGCTTTCTAAGTGTACACAGTGGATTCCAGCAGTCCCAACACCCCGGCTCATATGGAATATATTTAGAGAGGGGGGAAAAAACTCCAATGGTTAGAGGATTTTGAACTGGCTCGGACATAGTGTGGCTGGAATTTCAGCGCTGGCTTTTGTTTGCATTCGTCATGACACATTGATTATACAAGCTGTTGCTACTGCTACACAAACAGCTGTAGCCCAGACCCTTCAATGCCTTTGTCTTCTGTACATCAGCCGACTGACAGTGTTTGCTCAGCCAGTGCCTCTGCTCTCTTGCTTGGAAGCCGTCACCATGGTCTGTGGACATTCACAATGACGTTTCTCCTAAAGGAACACCTGCCAGCCCAGGACACAGAGGGGTCTTTTCTTATCAGGCTCAACTTAGGAGGTTATTTCTGAATAGCCGTGATCTCAGCTTATAATCCTAAGAGTGTCTTTCTTTATCAGTTCTTTTTTTCGAGACAGTTTCTCTGTGTAGCTTTGCACCTTTCCTGGAACTCGCTCTGTAGCCCAGGTGGGCCTCGAACTCACAGAGATCTGCCTGCCTCTGCCTCCCGAGTGGTGGGATTAATGGCGTGCGCCACCACTGCCTGGCTCTTTATAGGTCTTAACCTGTGAGCCTTCTCCTAAAAGAGACCTCAAATATGGCACCAACATGTCTTCTAGCGATTTAAAACAGTGGCTGGAGCCCATGGTTAAGTATGTTCCCGTCACTGTAACTGAAATACCTGACAGAAACTATATTAACAGAGGGAAGGCTTATGTGGGCTCACGGTCTCGGAGGGCTTCAGTCCATGATAGCACAGAAGGGACGGTGGCGTTCATGATGGTGGGAACATGTGGTGGAGACTTCACATCATAGTGGGCCAGCAAGAAGAGACTGAGTCAGGATGTGGGGCCAGCTATAAGTTTTAAATACCTACAGCTTCCACCAGCTGGCACCATCTCCTAAAGGGTCCACAGCTTCCCCAAATAGCAGCTACTAGCTTGGGACCAAGTGCTCCAAACAGGACCCCGCTCGGGCCATTTCAGATTCAAAGTGTATCAGAGCCTCACCCTAAGAGCAATGTGCACAGGGTTCCACTGATGACTTCCCATGAACGGGACCTTGAGTTGGCTTGTTTTGGGGCCTGAGATTTTGCCACCACTTCAAGGCATCGATGCTGATGGCAACCCTGGTAGTCTGTTCACACCCCGGCCTGGCTGATATTTCATGAGAGGAATGCGTATAATACATCAAGTCAGGATCAATGGAACACAACACTGGCTCTAGAACCTTCACATCCAGGGAGTCGGGACATCCAAAGTAAATTGCAATGATCTGACGACGTGCCTCTACTTCCTCATCCTTGAAAGAGTCACTAGAATGACAGGCAAGCAATTCTAACTTTGTGAAAGATTGCAAAGTCACAGGGACGGTGAGTTGGAGAAGGACGTTCATGTCAGACAGATGTTCATCAGCTGCTGGCAGAGGGAGAGCATTTGGAGGCATGCATCTAGTGGGCGGAGCTGAGGGGAAGCTCCTGGAGTGGGGGAGAGAGTGCCAGCTCACCTACTGCAATCTCTAGGGAAGCTGGGCATGAGGCTGGCAGTCTGGGTAAGAAATAGATTCTCCCCGGGCTGCATGCATGCGTGCGGTCATGTGTCTTGCGATGCTTCACCTCTTCCTGAGGGAGACATTTTTCAGTGCATGGGGAGCTGCAGCTGAAGCTCCAAGGGACTTGCTGACCCGGAGAAGACAGGAGGAGCGCGACACGGTCTGCCATACAAGATCTCCGGTGATCAGTGCATTCAGGGTGACCTGCTGTCCTGTTCCCATAGCAACAACCAGATGTGTGCTTCACTTCCCTACCACACCACACTTCACC
>CABHPH010157514.1:0-43723 GCA_902168325.1 Peromyscus nudipes | reverse complement strand
ACTGTTTCTTTCATCTCATTATTTTACTGTCCTTGTGACATTGAACTATCAATATTACCTTCCTACTGCTGTTTTCAATTGAAAAACATGAAATAAAGTTATTTTTCAGGAAGTTTAAATTCCCATATTTCCTGCCTAAGTGGGATTTTGAGATTCTAGCATCATAGTTTTGTAAGCCATTTTACACACCACAAAGGAGCTGAGGGTTACTTTTTCTTATGTAGAATAATTGTCCTACTTTCCAAGATGTTTAAATAAAAACTAGGAACTGTGTACTTCAAATAATATTAGTCCCATTGAACATCAAGGAATTTCGGGGCTGGATCTAACAGGAAGCAACGTAATCTCTGACTTTGAAACATATTACATGCAGATCTATAGTAAGTAAAACAACATTGTAATGACATAAAAACCCACACGTAGACCAAAGGAATCAAATAGAGGCCAGCAGTGAATCCCATTCGTATATTAACTGGCTTTTGACAGAGGTACCAAGAACAGATAGCAGAGAAAAGACAGTCTCTTCAGAAATGATGCTGACAAGATTGAATATATGCAGTCAATAGGATGAAATAGTATCCCTCCCTCTCACTAAACAGAAAAATCAACCCATAGTGACCCCAAAGCCTCCATCTTCAAAATGAAATTGTGGCTGTTCCTCTGTTGCTTGGGGGTTAAAGATTCTATATTATCGACTATAGTCACTGTTGGGAATTAATCCAGATGTTCATCTCTGAATAAATGGATGAGGGAAGTGTGGTAAATACACAATAGAATGTTATTTAGTCATAAAAGAGCAAAACACTGCCATTTGCAGCATCACAGATGGACCTAGAGGTAATTATGTTGTGTGAAATAATTCATACAAAGAGAAATACCATACTATACTTAATTTTTGGAAACTACAGAGTCACTCTTGAAGAAGAATAGAATATTGGTCAATAGGGCAAAGGGTAAGAGAGAAAGGAGTGAATAGAGCTTATTGAAAAACACCAAAGCACAGAATTGAAGAATTTCTTCTCAATTTTCATTACACAGCAGAGTAACTATTGGTTGAAATTTTATGACACACTTCAAAATGAATATACAAATATGACAGTTCCAACAAAGTGATTAATGTTTGAGGCAACAGAATCACCCACTACCCTTACTTGATTATTACACAAGTATACATCCACTGAATTGCCATGGTGTACCCAATAAATATGTAGATTATGCCTCAATAAAAGCTCCATGTAGCATAAAACAGCACATTTCTTCAGAGAACCATCTTCCCAGTTTTTGGTAGCAAATGGATTGAGCATATAAGTGGTTCTTCCAGTGATCTTGTCAATCTAGCCTTTCTTCCTGGACACCTATGACAAGCTGTTTGATTTGAGGTGGGGAACTGAATGGCTGGGGGATGCCAACTGTGACATCAGAGAGCATCATGAAGTCTCTGAGTACAGCTTATTTCCTTGATGTGAAGAAGATCAATTCCTATAAAAGAATTTTCATTCCTAAGTGAAGAAGAGCAGATTTGTACAATCTCATCTGGAGGATATTTTCACTGAACTCATATCACAAGTATACCCAGAAAGAGGAACTAATTTCCCCTATAGTTTGTAAAATACCACTGCCCAGTTGAGTTTCTAAATCTCATAGTGCTAGCTGACAAATGCCTGCCTGAGTTGGTTTACTCAGTAAAGCTCCAATGATTATGTCTTTTATGCAAAAAACTATTGCTATTATCCTTCTGTTATCAGTTAGGAAGGTCATAATTTTTATGGCTCCAATTTTCCAAAAAAGGAAACCATTGTAGTGGGTAGCTGTTCCAGCTATGACCTTGAAGCATCACCCCTAGTGAGGCACACCTGCCTATGACCTTGAAATACCTGCCCCTGAGGGGTGGCCGCTGAAGACCCTTAAGACCTGGGATGCACATATGCATGGCCCTCTCTTCATATGATAAATCTCCCATGGTAGTGAGTTAACCCTCAAATAAATTCTTTGCTCATTAAAGAGACTCTGTGGATTTCTCCCATTAAACCACCTTCTGAATGGCATTAGCTCTGTGCTTCAGATTGGGGAATAATTTTATAATGCTTCCAGGGATATGGTGTTCACTGTGGGAAGCCTGGAACACACCGGACACATTGTGAGCTGACATGAGTCAGGGTTTGCCTGTTGTTAAATCCTATCTCCTCCAATTCTAACTATTTATACTTGTTTGGATAACATTGGGTGTTGTAATAAATCTCAATAATTTAAACAAAAAAACATTCTGCTTCTCCGAGGTACAAGACAAATACTTTTGACTGCTCATAGCTCTTCTTCAAGTTAATGCTTCCAGAACACAGGCTGAATTCACTCTGTGACTTAGCCATTTTCAAAGAAAGCATAATATTCAGTTTTCTACTTCTATAACAAATATCAAACACAATTAGTCACCTTACAGAAAGAAAAGGGATTGTTTTGGCTCATGGTTTTGGGGATTCCAGTTCATAGTTGGTTGGCTCTATTGCTTTCTGTCTGTAGTAGCATGTCAAGGTGTGAGCACACTGAAGACTCCAAGAGTTCACCTCATGGCCAAAAAGCAAAAGAAAGAGTGAGGAAAGAGACAAAGGATTCACAGTCCCTTAAAGTAAACACCTCCAATAACTTAGAGCATCCTCCAATAAGCCCCACATTTAAAGTTCTCACCACCTTCTTGTACAGAGGACTCTGAAGACCAAGCCTAAATTAATACATGAACACAAACTTTGAGGCCCATGTAAAATCAAAAATATTGCAGATGCCTTCCAAAGTAGGAGGAAGAAACAGCAGGTACAGGGGTTTGTTGGGGATCAAGTTTGAAGGTACAACTCTTCACTCCTCTCTGATTCTTTGGCTAGAGCTTGCTAACAGTCAGCTAAATGAGAAAGCTGAGAAATTTTATTTGAGTGTTTCCAGAAGGAAAAAAAAAGACAAAATGGATTGAGTAACAAAGTAAACAGATTCCTCCACACTGTGTGACTTAAAAAATACTTCTGCTCTGTCATGTTTTCTTCTTGCATAAAATTTAAAACACCTGGCCCTTTTGGATGGTTTGGGAACACTTACCTGCTTGCTGGACATATAGCATTGAGAACTATTTTAACCAACAATATTTCAATGACATTTCCTCTATAGTAAGAAAGGTTTTGATTAACCACCTCCACCCCGTTCAACAAGAAGTTCTTATTCTCAATTCAAAGTGTGGAATTAGAATGAATGACTCTTCTTCCCCAACCCTAGCTGGATTTGAAAACTCAGGGAATATGAAAATGGTGAAATTACAAAGAATATTTAAACTATGTATGCTTAAATGAAATGCAACAGAGAAGAGCAGCAAAAAGTATCATGTTAAGGATGAAGATGCCATGAATAATTTTGTAGGAATTTTCAGTTACCTGATTACAATAGACATTGTGAAGATATTGCTTAGAGAAAATTATAGTTTTTCCTGGATTTTCTTATTTCTCTTTTTTCATGTAATTGTTTAAATTATAATACTATATATTTATTTTTTTGAGAATTTCACATATCACCTCCAACTCCCTGTCTCCCCATTCTCCAAGATGATGCCTCACATACCCCCTACTTGACTTCATGTATATGTGTAGACACTGTGAATACTGCCACAGTCTCTGTAGGTTCATATACACACCAGTCCTTCCTATCACTCAGTATCTCTGACTATTACAATCTTTCTGCCTCTTCTGCATAGGTCCCTGATCCCTGAGAGGAGGTGTTTTATGAAGACATCCCAGTCCTAAACTATCCTTTTGGTTTTATTTATTTGTGTTATATCTCTTTTTTACTTACCTTAGTTAAGAGTTTTTCTATTTTGGGTATCTTGTCAAAGAACTGGTATTTTGTTTCACTAAACTCTGTATTGATCCTTCCCATTTTATTACTACTGTAATCTTTATTATTTCTTTCTACTACTTTAGAGTTCTGTGTGTTCTTATTTTCGTATTTCCTTGAGGTACAGTGGTAGAGTGAGAGCTTTGTGGGGAGGAGCTAATGCTTTGAGCAAGCATCATTTGCCATTAACTTCCCTCTGGTACTGCTTTTGATGTCTCTTCCACTGGTTTGGGTATGTTGGGCTTCTATAGTCCTCTGTTTCAAAGGTATTTAAAAAAGTTTCCTTCTTTGATCCAATTATCCAAACAAATCATTAACTATCCATATATTGATATAGTTCCTTTTTAAATTTTTATTGAAAATAGATTCTTCTCTCATACAAAACATCTGACCACAGTTCCCCTCCATTCTTGTCACTATTCATTTCTAGTTGCATAGCATGTGGGTCAGAAAAGACACTTTAAACTGTTTCACTTTCTTAGAAAGGTCATGGGAGTTGTGCTTTGTCACATGATGGACCGCTGAGAGTACTCCATGTGCTGATGAGAAAAATAATCATCTGGTGACTGCTGGCTGGGATGGTCTGTAATGTCTGCTAGGTCCACAAGGTCAAGGGTACAACTTAACTCTTCTACTTGTGATTTCTGTCTGAATGCCCAAATCATTGGTCTCTTGCTGAAAGTGGGGTTAAAGCTCACAACCATTATTACTGGAAGCTATTTTTTCCTTTGAGTCTGTTAACATTTGCTTTACATATTTGAGTGTCCCTCTGTTGGGTACACACATATTGAACATATTTATTTTCTCTTACTTCACTAACCCTCTATCATTCTGTAATTATTTTCTCTGTGATTTTACTGCTTTTGATAAAGCATTTATTTTATTTGATTTACATAGTTTTTTTTCTACTTTCTTTTATATTCCACTTTTCAGAGAACATCTTATCCTGTCCTCCCAGTCTCATTTTTGAGATCTTAGAAAAGAAGTAAGTTTAATGTAAGTGAAAGATAATATATTAATGCATGTGGTGATATTGTATTCCCCAAAGTATTGTGCACCTGCCGGGCGGTGGTGGCGCATGCCTTTAATCCCAGCACTGGGGAGGTAGAGGCAGGTAGATCTCTGTGAGTTCGAGGCCAGCCTGGTCTACAGAGCGAGATCCAGCACAAGCACCAAAACAACACAGAGAAACCCTATCTCGAAAAAAAACCAAAAAACCAAAAAAATATTGTGTACCCTAATAAACTTTTCTGGGACATAGAGGCCAGAAAATGGTGGCACACACGCCTTTAATCCTATCACTTGGGAGGCAGAGATCCATCTGGATCTCTATGAGTTCAAAGACACACTGGAAACAGCCAGGCATGGTGACTCACGCCTTTAATCCCAGGAAGTGATGGCAGGAAGCAGAAAGGTATGTAAGGCATGAAAACCAGGAACTAGAAGCTGTGAAGCTTTTAGGATTTTGAGCAGCAGTTCAGTTGAGATCCATTTGGATGAGAACTTAGAGGCTTCCAGCTTGAGGGAACAGGATCAGCTGAGGAACTGGCGAGGTGAGGTGGCTGTGGCTTGTTCTGCTTCTCTGATCTTTCAGCATTCACCCCAATACCTGGCTTCAGGTTTGATTTTATTAATAAGACCTTTTAAGATTCATACAACAAATACAGTTGATATGAGTACTTTACATCTCACATATAAAATATTGGGGCAATTTGGAAACTCTTGTGCATAGTTACTCTTGTTGGGGAGTTTTAAACTAACCTCCTCTGTTCCATTTATGTCTGAAGCTCTCCCTTCAGCACTTCTTATAGACTAGATCTGGTAGAAGTTGTTTGTCCAGCTTTAGTCTAGTGATGTCTTCTTTAGCTTTATAAATGATTAATTTTCTGAAGAGAATATTCTCGAATCTTGTGCTTGCTATTTTGTGTATCCCCAGGAAATATACTGTGATACGCTGTTTGAAGTTTGTAGTGTGCTGGGAAAAGCAGCACCTTGGCCACCTAAGCTGTCCCCGGGTTCACATCTACAAGAACCTGCATAATCCTTGGGATGCAATAAGGACCACGCTTCCTCTGACAGCGATACAGGTCATGAGACTGTTCTACTGAGGTGTGGGTTTCCGCTAGAGCTCAGTTATTCTAGAGCCTCATTTACACAGGCTTTGGCAAGGAAACAGCTTTTCTCTGATAATTTAAGGGTAATTTATGGAGACTGTCCCCTGAACACTAAAGCTGACTCTGAGTTGAAGAATCTTGTCTCATAGCCTCAGAAGAATGGCAGGTACCCTCCTCACAGGCTCCAAATTAGGGAGGTTGAAACTCTTCTGCTCTGCCAGCCCAGAGGTCCCCATCTGATGCCAAGGTTGTTGGAGACTTACCTATGAGCTCTGGATAGCAAATGTACCTTCTATTTTGAAAGTGTGCTGGGTCGCACCAGGTTAAACACTAAGACAAAGCCTTTTGAAACCCAACTTTTACATCATCCTTCTAAGCAGGTTGAATTATCTTCCAACTCTGTCCCCAGAGACTTAGGGAAGTGTGGCTTTTGCAGAGAGCAGGCTGATCCAAGGCAGCCCTAGCAACCCAGGCTCGGTGGCAGAGTCATGGGTCGTTGTGAAACACTGAGTTTCCCAATGGTTAGAATCTTATTTTCTTCTTTTTAGAATCTTCTATTCTAAGACAACTGATGTGGCTTGAGAAGGCTATAGTAAGACCCTGAAAGACATGCAAGATGACCTTGGATAATCTAATTGTAACTTAAAACCTCTGGTCAAAAATGGCAAGTAGCAAATACCTGCAATCCCAGAACTTGGGACTCTGAGGCAGAAGGCTAGAAAATTTGAGTCCAGCTTGGGTTACTTAGTGAGTTCTAGGTTACTATGGAGTATGTGATGAGAACATCTCAAAACAACAAAGATTTAAAAAGAAAAAAAAAACTAAGATCAAACAACCAAAAACAAGACTGGAGGGTAAAGACTTGAATGGGCAGAAGCATGTTAGTGAACCCACCCCTAAAAGTTTGATGGGATGAGGTGGTACTGTCCAACTTATCTGCCGCTTTTCACCCACACCTTTCTCCTTTCCCTCCAGTGAACTCTAACCTCATGCCTGTAAGATGCATGGTTGTACAATTTTCTGCCATTTTTATTTTTTGATATTTCTTTAAGCCTATCTTCAGGACCTCCTTTCTCCCTTAGTCAACTACTGTTCATGCCTATGGTATTGAATTAAATGCCTTGACATTTTCTAGGCTTTCAAGAGTTTCCATGAGGCCCTATTTTATCCAGTAATTAGCTTTATTATAGTAGTTTACCTTTATCATTTATTATATAATATATTCCTTAAATTTAGAGAAGTAAGCTTGTCATTGTATCCTCCCAGTATTCTGTAAAAGGCTATGCACACAGTAAATGAATAACAAATGACTATTACCTTTTGTATAGTAAATGAATAATAAATGAATATTATCTTTTGTACAGTAGCCTTAATAGGGAGTCTCTGTTTTGTTGTCTTGCTAAAAGTAAGGTATGCACCAGATCTATTGCTCATTTTGTTTGTCTCATTTCAAACCAACCTTGAACTCTTTGGAGATCTGTGCAAAGGTGACAGATACATTAGTCTAAAACAGCAAGGATTATCTAAAATGGTTTGATGATTATCTCACTTGAAGAAAGGGTAATGTCTGTCTTGTCCCTTGCTTAGAATAGTATTTTTATCATTCCATATGATATATGTCTCATTTTTCAAAAGCTACTCCTTATCCTAGTCATGCAGAGTCTAAATAAATTGTGTTTATAAAAATATACTCTAATCTACCAACGAGTGCTGCTGTGGAGATGGAGAAGCCTGTCCTGTTATCTCCAGTCACTACGGGAAGTTTTGCATCTGAGAAACATCAGCTTTCAAATTGACTTAGGCCCCATTTTGTATTTCTAACTAGCGATTAAAACAGCATTTGGACCAGCAGGTTTTCACTCATAGGGCACTCGTATACAAGATGCTTCCATGCCTTTCTAGCTACAGAATCCTTCACAGAAATGAAAGGCTAATCACCACTGCTTTAATGATTTGTTGTTATTGACTTCAATGCTCCATTTGTTTCAATTGTATGATTTTATGCTACAAAAGGCTTCCCATTAACCATTCAAAGACAGTGTCGATCTCCCGCCCAATAATGCTTACAAAAGTCCTAAGACAAAAGAGGGGGGCACAACAGACAAAAATAAAGGAAACCGTACTTTGGAGAGAGCTGGAATAGGACGTTCACCATAGTCAGTGAAGATTAGCTTCCACATGGGATGAAAAGAACTATGTTGCAACCAATAGCTTGTATTAAAAAAAAAGACCATCTCCATCATAATGTCTAGCTGTGAGATGTAGTATATGAAAGCCCTATTATAATCTTAGTGTATACAACCAAGGAAACGCACAGTAGGACGGTAATTGAATTCCCTTAAATGTCTATCATATATCTCTTCCTATTTATAGTACACAAACGACTTCAAGTCACGAGCTTTGAGGACTCTGCATATGTTGTGTGTATGTGTGTATGGGACTAAATGCAGGCCTGTGACTGCTACAGTGTACACGTGAAGACAGAGGACAAACTCAGGTGTCAGCTGTTGCTGTCTACCTCGTCTGAGACGGAGTCTCCTGTCCACAGCTGCAAAAGACAGCCTTCCTGATTTACAAATGCCCTGTCTCTGTGTCCCAACTTACTGTTGGAATTCAAATTATAGAGACCCACTCCTGACTTGGCTTTATGTGGGATCTAGGGATCTAAACTCCAGCCATCACACTGAGACAAGGTCTTTACCACAGAGCAATCTCCACCCCACCCCCCTACCCCTGCTTTCATTTTAATTGGGAAAAAATATCAGCTGGAAAGACTCCATGAAAGAATAGACCCTTCGGAAATGAAAAACTTGAAACTTCACTTGTTTTCAATATTTGGAGAACTAAGAATTTGAGTCATCTTCCTTTTCCTTTGATGACATTTACACTAAGGTTTGCCACAGGCAGTGTATGTAAAACTTATTTACATGGTCTGGGTTCTGTCTTACATACACTTGTACAAATTGCAGTACAAATTGAATCTATGTGAAAATGTAGATTTCTTTTTTAAAAAGTTTCCCTTCTCTGATATATATATATATATATATATATATATATATAAATTGTTCAAAAATTAAAATAAAACTGTAGAGACCTGTAGAAAGACACTAATGAATATTGCAGGAAGTGCTCTGGACAATGCCTAGCCTCTTGTCATCTCTTCTCAGGTGGTACTTGCTACTCATGTCATTTTCAACTCATGTCATTACCAAGTGGGACCTTCAGAACCACACGGGGACCTGTCTGCCTTGAAAAGTCCTGTAACTGCGTCACATCCCCATGGACACATTTCAAGGGCTACTTTGCAAATTACTCACTTTAGTTCTACACTTAGGCAAATACTTCCTCTATTAAGAGGTAGCATGTGTTGACATCAGGCTGAAGCCATCTCACTGATCACCCTCCATTGTTGCTTTTTTAAATGGAATATAAGGATTTAATTCTGGGGGTACATGCACCTTTATATATCATTCACCAGGAACCATTGTGTGCTAAGTTGACTGTAGAGTCTAAAATAATTTGCTTATGGATATAAAATATTGTGGATTAACAATGAAAGCAGTGCCTGAGCCTGGGAGACAAACACTTCCCTTAGTTATTTAATTAGTAAAGTATTTCATTTTCTATGTAACTTAAAGCCTGCCTTCTATTTACTGCTTGCTTTTGTCTGATAACATAGAGAAACAAATACCAATTCTGTCAGTCCACATTGATGCCTCCTCTTGCCTAGAATAGGTGCTACCCACCCCCCACCCCCCCACCCCCGCCCCGAGCCACTTACTTGGACAGAGGGATCCCAGATTTCAGCTTTATGTTTCACTTCCCTGTAGGTCTCTCTTTACTTCCTTTTGGTCTCAGCTCATTTTCCCACATTTTAAAGAAACTCTTACTTTTCAGGTAAACTATAGTATTAAAAAAACCCAGACTCGGCCCTCTGCATGGTGAGAAAGTTGTGTAGCTTAATCTGCTTGGGGGCCCCCTGGAGGTAGGATCAGAATCCATCTCTGGTGCATGAGCAGACTTTTTGGAGCCTACTACCTGTGATGGGACACCTTGTGCAGCCTTGAGGCAGGGGGAAGGGCTTGGACTTCCCTCTACTGGATGTCCTCCCCATGGGAAGCCTTGCCTACTGGTGGGAGGGGGAAGCTAGGGGGTCGGGAAGACAGAAGAGGGGGAATCTTTGATTGGTGTGTAAAATGAATGAAAAAATTTTCTTAAAAAAAAACTGTAGAAAAGAAAACAAACTAGTACAAACATTCAGCATAAAATTCTTCCATTTCCAGAAAGGGAGATGTGTTCAAACTACATAGAGTCTACATAGCAACTCACAAGGAATCACACATATATCCTAAGATGTCTGGGCTGCCCTGTGTGAAGAAGGCCAAACATACACAGGTACCAGCCAGGCTCCAAGGCATCAGGCACTCACCTAACCTGTCTGTCTATGGTGCCTGTGTCATCCTTTCCTTCTGCTTGACTCCTATGCTTTTTTCACTCTTTTTCTTGGCAGACTGGCTTTCTGTTCTTTCTCTCATAATTCCTCAGCTTTTATCTTCCCAGCTCAAGAAAACTATAAGATGGCCAGAATTCTGAAATGTCAATTCAAGACCCCTGAGGGAGGAGCTGGAATTAACCTACTTAAATTCATCATCTGCGAGGTACTTCTTTATATGTAAGGGGATTACATCACACAAATACAATGCTGACACCTTCCTTCTCCTTCCTTCTCACTGCCAGGGCATAGAGTACAGTTTTCTGAGTGTGTTTGCATTTTAATTCAGTTCTTCATTTTGAAAAGATCATTTCAAATCCATATTTTTCCCTTAAAAGATTTTTTTCCCATTTTTATTACCTCAGGGAGAATGCAAAAAGGATAATTCTTGCCAAGCAATGCCAAGCCTATTCATATTTCAAAAGCAAATGAAGACACCATAGCTGAGCCCTTGGAGGCATTCTGCACAGGTAGGTAGATGATACCCAAGAAATGAATCAATTTCATTACAACAGTTCCATCTAGCCTTAAAGATCTGCTGAGAAGATCGTACTTTATTTTTGCTTGTTCAAACATGTAGGATGTTGTCATGGACAATGTCAAGGACATATTCCAGTCAACGTCAGCCCATCAGCACCTCCGACACACACACATACACACATGCATGCTCATATTTGCAGATTCATTTCTGAAGAAGTGGAACTTTGCTTTTAAAAGCAGTCAACATGCCATTTGTATTCTATACTTTTATGTTAATAATGTCTAAGGTTTTGTTAATGCTAGACCCTGTAATCTGCTTGATAGTGCAAGAGTGGGAAATTGTGGCCTATATGCTTAGAGAGAACATAGTTTAGCAGAAGGGAGCATTAACTAAGTAGGTTACTAAGATGCAGGAGATGAGCTTTCATCCTTGATTTGTAAGAATGTTTTCTAGGAGGATTTCTGAAGAGTGTTTGTCAGGTTGAAGCCGAAAAAGTAATGGAGGTAAAAGCAACTGATTGAGGAAATACATTCATTAAACAAGTACTTCCTTGCCATGATTTGTACTATACATGGGATACATTGGCAAATAATCCACTGAGTCTATGCGGTTTAATCTAATGAGGCAGCCCAAGAAAAATAAACATACCCACTAAATTTCTAGGAAAGAAAAGAACCTAGAAGAGAACTCAGTTAAGCGAGGTTAGACATATTTAGTGGGGAAAGATTGAGGCAGGAAAGACACTCAGGGGGTCCAATGTGGGTGGAGGAAGATCTTTGGGAAGCGTGATACAAGATGATGGAGGCAGTTTACTAGGTCATGCAAAGATCCACAAGTCAGACTAAAAGCTTTGATCTGGACCTAAGTGCAATTGGGCTCCACTGAGGGAACACAGGAAAGTGGGATGTTCGCCTTGCCTTTCAAAGATTGCAGGGCAGATTGGTTTGGTGCAGGGAAGGCAAGATCTCAGATTGGAGGAATTGAATATGATTCCATCTGATTGGAAGTTTAGATTTTGGGGCTGGAAGGGGTAAGGTGGAGGTAAATGGCATAGTATAACAAGTATGCGTGACCCACACTCAAATGCAATGCTCAGGGCACTTGTTCTTTGTATGTTTCCCCAAATCAGCCAACTGAAATCAATGCTGTCTGTCTATCAAACCAACTCATCTAAACACATGGAACCACAGAGAAAAGCTGGAGCCTAGAAAGAATACTTTTGGTGACACATCTCAGGAAATAGCTACCAACAAGTCATTCAGCTAGATCTTATTGGGGGGAGGGAGAATTTGTAAAGAGAACTTACATTTTTTTTCCTATTCATTCCAAGCCTTTTCACTGTAATTATGATTCATTTCATAAGACAAATGTTTCCAGAAACCAATATTACACTTGCATTCACGTTATTCTGATTACATGTTATCTTAAATACCTTCACCACAATATTCCAATCTTTACTTCTCTTTTTCTCTGACTTGCTCTTGAGAAAGTCAGAGATGTTGCCAAGGGAGCAATGGTCCTTAAAACTGAAATTTTAAGCATTATATTCTTTATGACTTATAATGGTAGTGAGTTGAACTCAGTGCAAAAATTTTCAAAAGATGAGTCTCACATTTATGAACATGTTTAAACCTAGAGTACTTGAGGGCATGAACATCAAGAAGATGCATATAACAAATGTGACATTAAAATAATCCCTTCCAATCATTCTTCCATGACTTAGTGTCAGGACACTAGACTCAAAGATCTGTCTCTATTTTGGGTCCCACAAAACTGCAAATTATTTGTTCATACACATAATTATTTCCACTTTCAGAATCTCACATCATTATGGTGCTCATTGTATTTATCCTGTTTAAACCTAAGTGATTTTATATACTGAGAATTAGATGAGGTAAACTTGGCAATATCATAACGTATGCTTTGCCAAAGCAGATTTCAGAGGGCATTAAGCTTCTGTTTGTCTAAAGATGCTTCTGGATGAGGTTTTAATTTCTTAGTTTTACAGAGGAGGAAAATAAATACTTTGAATTTTGAATTCAGGGAGTAGTTGGGACATTCTCAGTCTTTTTCTACTTTTTTTCTTTTTCTATTTCTTTAATAGCCAAGTATCACACTGTATAGAAAATGAGTAGGTTTTGGAAACAGACAGGAGTTTTCTTTAAGCTGACAACTACTGTTGAGCCTCAAGTAAGCTATTAGAACTGCCAGACTCTTTATGTTGTCATCCCTTAACGTGCAGATGGAGTACTTAATTTACATGTTAGTGACAATTTATGAACAATGCTTGGCACACTGCAGTCATTCATAACAGGAGACATTAGTATTTATTATAATTGCCTACTTCTAGCACACCAATCTTTTACATTTCCATTTCTTCTGTTCTTCTCTCATAGTGTCACATTACCCAGGCTGCTTATCTATGCTTATGGCCTCCTTCTGGCTTTGGCCAGGAAAAGGCCTTCAGGCTTCACATTAGAGGTAGGAAGCAAAGTGAGGAAATATGCTGTAGACTGGTTTCCTTCTGAAGCCAGGAAAACACTGGCTACTCCCCTCTCTCCCTGGTCCTTTCTTTGTGACTTAGCTCTGAAATTCAGACCCAGGAAGTCTGTGAAAGATCTCCCTTTGAATGTAGCTGCATTCTCTTCTGGTCTGCGCGTATAAGGACTTGCTGTTAAGTGCTGACTCTTTGGGAGTTTGAGACTAATATAAACAAAATGAAATGAATAGAAAGACAGTATCAGTAGTAAAGACAAGTGCCAAATATCCCCTCCCCACAGCTGATACCTTTTCCTGACCACTACCCATGCCCCCCAACATACACTCTCTTGGCATCAGAAATATTTACATAAGCAACCAACATGGGACAGGCTGGGCCTGAACCGAGTGCTTGAAAATCTGTCTATGACTCCTTGTTACTGAGTTTTCAACTTCTAAATGATATTCTCGTGTAGAATTTAAATCAACTCTTTTCTTTCTTTTTTTTTCTTCCGATTTAAACACAGTTAATACCCAATTTCCTGCACTGGTGGAGAGAATAATTTAAAGCTGAGGCTAGAATCCATTGTATACCGGGTGTTAGTTTTCTCAAGTTCTTCATTTCTAATTATGTCTGGTTGAGGCAGCGTGGCAGTGTGCAGTGTGCAGGAGCCCAGGTGTTAGGTCTGATTTATTACTTTGCACACAAAGGTCTATGATATTTGACCTTGAAAAGACAATTCATTTCTCGAGGAGCCTTAGCTTTCATTTCTCCCCTCTGGGAATAGTCATAAATATTTAGGGAAATATACCCTGTAGGACACAGTGCAAGTTAATTTGAGTGTCCTCAGCATGGACCACAGGGCCTGGCAACACTAGAGGTGTTTAGTTCATGCTTATTAAAAGATTTGCTTTTGCCTCTGACATAGGTTACTTGTACAATGTGAAATAAGAAAACTCATTGCTACATTTCATTTTCTTCCCCCACCAAACAAGATGTTTCCTCTAATTATTATTTTCAGTGGATGACAACAGCTAAAACAGACATGTTACCTCAGGCCTAAGACTATGAACGTCTCTTACTTCCTCTGTTTTGTTCCCCACAACACTTTTGAGACTCTGTTTTAGGTGGGGAAACAGATAGATGTCAGTAGGGTTTAAGTAATTTGGCCCACTGGATAATATCCACACACACACAAAAAAAAACAAAAACAAAAACAAAAACAAAAAAACAAAAAACTCTGACCTGGGAACACATGTTACCCCAGCTTCCAACATGCAATAGTTTTGTAAAGTTGTTTTATAGTAACAGAACAAAGAACATCAGACATCAAGACACCTTTCAAATATGGTGGTGGAAATATCATGCAGGTGGGTTACAGCAAAAGAACAACTTCTATCATAGGCCTCAGATGCCATTCTTAACTTTTACGTAGCACGAATCTTAAAAGGTCTTATTAATAAAAACAAACCAGAGCCAGATATTGAGGTGAATGCTGAAAGATCAGAGAAGCAGAACAAGCCACAGCTACCTCACCTCACCAATCCCTCAGCTGATCCTGTTTCCTCAGACTGGATGCCTCTCAGCTGAACTGCTGCTCAAAAGCCTAAAAGCTTAACCAGCTCTAGTTCCTGGTCCTTACGCCTTATATACATTCACCTGAGATAAGTGACTTTCACTGGATAGAAGGAAAGTGAGAGAGATGAGCAGCCAGAAAGAAATGACTGCAAACCTGGCAGGCGAAAGCACACAGGATAGGGGGCTGACATACAGCTTGGAGAATGCAGATTACATCCTGTCTTCGGTATTCACTGTATTCTGTGACCTTGAATCAGCTCTTGAATCTCTCACCTTGTTTCTTATTTAAACATGCGTGGTAAGAGCATGCCCTCGCCTCTATGTGATCATTGGTGGGAGTGAGAAGATGCAGTGGAAACATTTAGCCTGAGCCTGGGTGCTCAGTAAGTTCTCAGTAAATGTTAGCAAATCCTTAGACGGCAGGGTGGGAGCATGTTGCTGTGCATGCACCAGCAGCTTCTCTTAGACACGTAGGATAAAGACACATTGAGCTGCACCCAACTGCCCTGCTTCACCTCGGACGCTCCTCTTAAAAATGTTTGCATCAGTTCTCTCTGCTTTCTGGATTATGATGCAATCTAATGCAAAGATTACCTTTCAGGTTCACTTCACTGCTATGTGGCAGTTGGTGACAATTAACTAAATTAGACGATAGTGATATGTTGTCGTAACTCCAGTCAGTTCTAAGAAAATGAACACTGCACAGTGTAGCCTGAGTAGAAGTTCACCCTACTGCACCTCTCTCCCATTTTCTGCATTCCTTTAATTGTCCCGATTCTCCTCCTATCCCTTCTCCACCGCAGCCTCCTTTTGTCCTGTACCTTTCACCTGAAGGGATTTGACTTTGACCAACTTGATTTTGAGTCCAAGCATGTAATACAGAAATGTGGAAATTCATCTGCTAGCGGTCTGCGAGAGAGGAAAGCAGACACACAACATATCAAAGGAACCAATCGGTAAGAGGGACATGCCACAAATGTCATATCTCTAAGTTACTAACAGCTGAAGAAACACAGTGCCTGTGTGCCAGCAGCCTGAATGGATTTACTCCTGTAGCATCAACTACCATCTCTAAACAAGTCTTGGGCTCCTACCTTCCAAATGCAGAGGGTCTATCCCTGTGTCCCCTGTAGTCTTGCAAGTTATGTGGATCCTCTGAGAACCGCCATGTATCTGTTCTCTTGTGCCCAATTTCTGCTCCTTTTGTTCTCTCTTCCTCTGGTCATTGCCTCTTCCTGAAAATGTGATTCTAGCTGCCTAATTGCATTTATGAACTGGACATATACCATACTGGTAAGCATAGCTAAGGCTGGGTTGCAGTATTTAACCAACATTTACTGAAAATGTAAGTGTAGCATACAGGAATGTAAGTGCAGTAATGTGAAGCTTCAACCTTTTTATCTGGGTATCAGATTTCACTACTCCTGGGGTCTCGGTCTACTGAAGTCATTTGTGCTTAAGGGATCCCTCTGCTCTGGCCAGTCACAATTTTGCTGTTTGTACTGTGTTAGTTATTAGTTTCCTGTTACTGTGATACAATATCCTGGTCAAAACAACTTAAGGGAAAAAAGGCTTATTGTTGGACCTCAGTTCAGGCTACAGTCCATAATGCCAGGGAAGTCATGGTGGCAGCTGGTCACATTGTGTCCATAGTCAGGAAGCAGAGATGGTGAATGATTGTGCTCAGCTCACATGTTCTTTTCCATTTGATCTGGTCTATTTGTATGAGTCTTGCTCATATGCTCTTTAGAGGAGACAAAGAAGGAATTATCCAAATGTCCAAATTGCTTGCAATAGCTGTGTGGTAATGATGATTTTGAAGATATTTAGTATATGACATCACAAAATGGAATTAATAGCTGGTGTGGGTAAAGGTAGTAAGGGGGAAAAGGGGGATAAATGCATCTTTCTGAAAGTGAATCCATTGAAGAGTAGAGTTACTGAAAATAACCAATGGGAGGAGCTTGAAGGTGAAGAGTAGAGAACCTGCTTGGATAAGTCAACTAATTCCAGTGCTCAAAACAGTGAAAAGTCCACACTCTAGACAGAAAAGTAGTCCTTCTGAAGCCTAACACTCTTCTGGTCCATAGGTTATTCTGATACCAGCAAACTACTAAGAAAATCAAGGGAGAACAAAGATGCTTCTGGGCCCTGATTGTAATGCATTGGTACCACTCTACTAGATGTCAGGCACTATCTCAAGCTCCTCCATTTATTATCTCCAATCTCAATGTCTGAAACATTTTTAAAACATGTTTTTAAAACAAGTATGAAGATTCAAATGCCTATATACAGTGATTAGTGCAGAGAATGGTGTTGGAGGAAATGCTTCATATATTATTTCATGATAAACTAGGAATCCCACATATGCAGCTGGCATTACTCACACAGCTTATCTCTGCTTTACAGAAGACACCATGGAAAGCATAGGAATGAGGACAGAAAAAGACCTCAGCCAACTTCTGTTTCTGATACATGATTTATGAAGGTTAAGAATCATTGTTTGTCCTTTCCAGGCCTCCTTCCCATTGCCATACATGAGTTTGTTTATATAGAATTATGTGGGATTAAGTTTCTCAGTGTCAATGAAAGCCATTTGACCACATTATTTTTGAAGAAATGGGCCTTATTTGGTCACACAGATATTCTTGTTCTTTTCTGTTCTATCTAATGTGCTCTAATCCATGAGAAACAGTAGGAAATTCCCAAGAATTAGAAGTTGACTTAAGCTAAATATTAATATAACCAACACGATGTGCTCTAGAGCCACCCTGGAGGCAAACCTGTGAGTACGTCTGAGTAAGTTTCTAGAGTGGGTTGAGGTGAGATGATTTGTGTTAAAAATCTATGGCCAACACTGTCCAGTGAGCTAGAGCAGAAAGTGAGTTCAGCACCAGAGTTCATCTTTTCCTGGCTCCTGACTTCTGATACAATGTGACCAGCTCCCAAAAGTTCCTGTAGCCAGGCATTCCCAGACATGATGTATTGTACTGTCTATCTGTGAACCAACTAAACCTTAGTATTCTTAAGTTCTTTTGTTAGGTGTTTGATGATAGCCATGAGGAGAGTAACTAAAATGCTAACTTATTAAAGAAAGATCTATTGTAAAGCCTAGATATCTCATCAAACTTATAAAGTACCACCCCATATTTTATAAGGACAACTGTCAAGTTCCTAGGTGTTTGCTTTCCATTTCTCATTTTTCATAAAATTTGTCTCCTTTTAGACATCTGGTTAATTGATTTTTTTCAGCATCTCTGCCCATCCTTCTAGAAATCACAGGGTGTATTATGGCATTTGAGGTCTCCAAAGTCTATATGACCAAATACTCTGAGTCCTTTATCTCCATTGGCAACATTGGTTTCTGTTTAAATTCTTAGTTGTCAAGATGGTATGTTTAAGGGGGCTATGTACTCCAATGTTCAGCTGGCTGTAGGAAGATATTCTGGGACAAGGATAAATGAACTCATCTTTTTTATACTGTGATAGAATATGTCATAAATGAGAAGTACAGGTGGGGAAGAGAGTGTTGCCAACTTTATATAGGTACAATATGTGTTAAGAGAAACTCAGAATCATTTATCTGTAATGGTGTTCATTAAAATACTCCTTTGACATGTCAGGCATAAGGAATGTGGTGGAATGATACGGTGTAGCCAGTTTTCCTGTGTCCCACCTGGTCCTGAAGCCACTTGGACCCAAGTAAACACACAGAGGCTTATATTGCTTACAAACTGGATAGCCTAATGGCTCAGGCTTCTTGCTAACTAGCTCTTATAACTTAACCCATTTCTATTACTCTATAAGTTTCCATGAGGCTGAAGCTTACCACTTCCACATCTTGCTTCTCAAGGGGGTGCTGGAAGCTCCCCCTCCTCTCCTTTCCTCTCCCCTTTTATGTGCTTAGATTTCCCACCTGCCTCTAAGCTGCCTTATTGTAGGCAAGTGCAGCTTCATTTATCAACCAATCAGAGAAACACATATTCACAGCATACAGAAAGACATCCCACAGCAGTAAGGGGCTTTTTCTAATGTTACCCAGGAAAAACTGGATGTAATTATACCACGGAGAAGAGAGATCATGTCATTAGAGGTCATAATAAGAAATTTAAGATAGCAGATGTTATCTTTTTTACTATGCAGTTCCCTCCATATCTTATCAATATATCCTCTTCAACAATTTCCATAACTTTAATCCTCACTGATTCTGAAAATATACCTTTTGGGGTGCTAGAACCCCACAGATCATGAACTTCAAGGCAGAAATGTAGCTTTGCCATTTCTTCTGACACTTGTAGAGAAAGAACATACTGCCAAGCTTTGATTTAATCACCTCAGAGCATTAAACCCTAACACTTAAAATAGATAAGTAAATGATTCTTGAAGGAGCATAAAATTCCTTTGTCTCCATTGGCAAGTCCATTATTTAAAATACGACATTCACTACAGTGTTTAAAAGTTGAGTTCTGCTCCAGGCCATGGGCCTCTTGCCAGGAACGAGCAAAGTGCAATAACTTAGAAAAGGCTAATAACTGTGAAATGTTATTACATTATTTAGACATTGCTCTGAGAGAGACTAATAGCAGTAACATTATGTGTGAACTGCCTGGCGCAGAAGCCACAGAACGGAATATCTGTTCATCAACAACTCCACAGGGTAGCAGACCTCCTTCAGTTGCCCTGTGTGTAAATCTCATTACGATTTCCAGGCTCTTCATACCACAGACCTGCCACATTCTTATCCAGCTCACAGCTTCTGTGACAGAATTGTTGGTTCTGTTTGTCCTTAAGAGGGTTGAGACTGATGGAATTGATCCTTTCAAGTGTTAAAGGGAAAAAGAAAAAGTATGGGCAACTACTGTAAAAAGAAAAGGCAAAGGTGAGAAATTCTCATGAAATACATAATTAGACACCTTTGGGGGCAACAACCCAACCCATGTTTTTCTATTAGTTTCTGGAAGTGATTCCCAGATCAAGGATAAAGAGGAGGTCCAAATAATGTAGGGCTGATATTCTCTCCTGAGCAAGCTTACAGGTACCTAGTTTCTCATGTATTTTAACTAAGAAGGCATTTAAACTTGGGAGAGAGAGAGAGAGAGAGAGAGAGAGAGAGAGTAAAGTCAATGATCAGTCTGGAAAGCTTGTAGGAGAGGTATTTTTGTTTAGTTACATTCAAAGAGCAGCAGAATGAAAGGGAGTTTGAGGGCCAAGGGCAATGGAAAAAGAATGTGGCCCTAAAGGTTTTAGTTGAAGAGATCTTTTGTGAGGTGTCAAAATTTTAATACATGTTTCCCCTGTTTTTGTTTTAAATGACAAAGCTCAAACATTTCTCTTTCAGAAAACAGAAAGCCTGATGAAACTATTCCTTGAGTTTTCTTTCCTAACACAATTCAGTTAAAAATTATTTAGCGTAATAAATCATTAAGCTCCCATGAAAATAAACTTTTCAAAATGAGTATCTTTTTCTTGACAACTTTTGAAAGTCAGACTATTCTAAACTGTCTCATAATAGAGGCCAAATTCATAACTGTGGCAGCACAGTACTGGGAGAGTTTGTATTCCACACAGTAAGTGACTTTCGCTGGATTATAGGTCTGAGTGCCTACTTTGCTGTAATAGGTACTACCATGCCAACCAGAACTACTGTATAAGGAGAAGAGGCAAAAAAGGAGAGTATAGGTATCAGAGAAGACATACAGAAGATGCAATCATTTCTTTTAAGACAAAAGTAGAAGAACTATTGATGACTAGTAGGTTTTTCATATACAATCAAATTTCAGGTACGATAATTTTGCCAAACAGCTTCTCAGCAGTGAACTGGAGGAGAGATACCATTGGGGAATGTTGTTGGGTTTGTTTCTGGATGGTTCTCAGTTCTACTTTTTAGGGACTGGCTCAAAATCATTTAGAAGTTGTACAAGTGATTTTTCAGTATCCGGTCAGTTTCTCCTGTCTCCAAGGAGAAGCCGTATTTGTCTTCTTCAGCTGTCGTTAGTAGAGAGCAGCAACACCGTTGAAGCTGAGTCTCAGATGTCCTGGGAACTACATTTACTATTAATGACACCTGGAAACCTTCCACAAGGAGCAGAGAACATCATGAAGGTCTCAATAAAGCCTGAAGCTCTGTGAGACTTTGAAATAAGAACCATGAGGCCAACTACCAGAGGTATAACGTTAGGTGTTTCGGTCAGTGTTTTATTGCCATGACTGTTACAAGTCTTATTATTTTTTTTTGTTTTTGTTTTTTTTTTTGTTATTCGAGACAGGGTTTCTCTGTGTAGCTTTGCGCCTTTCCTGGAGCTCACTTGGTAGCCCAGGCTGGCCTCGAACTCACAGAGATCCGCCTGCCTCTGCCTCCCGAGTGCTGGGATTAAAGGCGTGCGCCACCAACGCCCGGCACAAGTCTTATAAAAGAAAACATTGAATTGGGGCTTTCTTAAATTTTCAGAAGTTTAATCATTATCATCATATCAGGGAGCATGGTGGCATGCAGGCAGCCATGGTGCTGGAGAAGTAGCTGAGAGTTCTACATCTGGATCTGCAGGCAGCAGGAAGGGAGACACTGGGCCTAGCTTGGGCTTTTGAAACTTCAAAGCCTATCCCTGGTGATATACTTCCTACAACAAGGCCACACTGCCTAATTCCTTCTCAAGTACTGCCACTCTCTGATGACTAAGCATTCAAATATATGAGCCTATGTAGGTCATTCTTATATAATCATCACACTGGGTCTCCTCTTTCAGGAGGCAGTAGAAGTGGGGTGCTCCAGAGTGGAAAGAGTAATGATCAGGGGAGATGCTTCTAATACTGTTACCCTGTAGGTTTATCAGGGCTACCCTCTCACTGGGTTGTTGTGTTGTGTTACTGTTTTGTTTTTTGGGTAAGTGGTACAAGAGAAAACATGATAATGTTGTAGTACAGACAAAATAAAATGCAGAAAGATCCATTTTGATAAATTTTCTTTTATTCAAATCATAATTCTTCATTTTTAATGTCCATGAATATTATCCTGTGGACAGTAAAGACTTAATTCAGTTGATTTGGAGTTTGGTTCCAAGTTCTACTCACAGGATGTCCTGTCCTCAGCAGGCACTTTCTGAGATAAAATCAAATTTGCTTTGCTCTGTAAGATAAGACTTCTGCAGTTTAGAAGGGAGACAGAAAATTCTAAATTCTGGAAAATATAAACCTGAACTAAGAATTAGCCATCTCTTCAAGATGATTATGCAAACAAGAGAAAATAGTTCAATTACTAACATTGGCAAAGGAAGAGGTACATTATTGCCACCCTTACATAAATTTAAAAAATCATAAAATGATTGCATGCTGGTAACCTCGTGCTAATGATCAAGTGGAAATATTTCAATAAACATTAAACCAACAAAACAAATTCCAGAAGTAATAGAATTTTGGAGTAAACCTATAAAAGGTAAAGAGGTTGAATTACTAACCAAAATCTTTCTGTAAGGAAAGCTGAAAACCAGTAGCTTCACATGTGCATTTTGCCAAACATTTGAAGAAAATACAGGGACAGTTAAAAGCAATGGTTGCTCTTCCAGAAGACTTAGGTTCAACTCCGAGAACCTCCTGGGGGTTCAGAACCCTCTGTAACACCAGTTCCAGAAGATGCCACCCTCTTCTGGTATGTGTGAGCCCTACAGGCAAGTGGTGCACAGACATCCATGTGGTAAAATAATCAAATTATAAAATTTATAAACCAATATTTCTTAAGAATATAGGTGACATTTTTCTCATAAAATTTCTGACCAGGTATAATCAATGACGTATATTCAGGATTATATAGCATGAACAAGTGAAAATTACTACTTGTTAGGAACTTATAGTCTGTTTAAAATACAAACTTAACATGTATAAAAAATAGATCAGTGTAATACACTATATTGGTAGAACGTAGCAAAAAATAAAATAAAAATAACAATGGAACATATGACCAACTCCATAGATGCCAAAAGTTTTTTGTAAAGCATTGAACAAAATCCAGTATAAATTAAAAACATTAAGTGTCCTTTCATAATAAAAACATACCCAAGAACTTAGGAACAGACTGAAGCCTCCTCAAGCTGCTAAAGAACATGTACACACAACCTACAGCTAAACTAACATCATACTTTACAGAGGATGACTAATATTTTCTCTTTGACAATCGAGAATGCATCCAGGACATCTATGCTTACTACTTATATCAGACACATAAAAACAATTAAATATATTTATAAAATTAATATAAATCTTCCCAAATTTGTGTGTGTGTGTGTGTGTGTGTGTGTGTGTGAGAGAGAGAGAGAGAGAGAGAGAGAGAGAGAGAGAGAGAGAGAAGAGAGAGAGAGGAGAGAGAGAGAGGAGAGACAGACAGACAGAGGGATCTAATGTTGCTGACTGGAAGTCTTAGGTGATTAGTCATAGAAAATAAATAACAGACATCTAGCTTGTTAAAGCCAATGTATATCTATCCTTATTCGCAGGTGACATACACAGTGTTCTAAAATGGATAAATATTACAGGCAGCAATTAAGTTCAACTGAATTTCAGAAAGCAAAACATTCAATAACAACTCTGTATATGGATCAATTTTATTGCTGTGTACTTGTAATATCTAATTCAAAAAAGAAGTTATGAGAATAATTACATTTAAAATGTCGCCCAAAATAATGGAATTCTTAAAAAGTTTCCCGAAAGAAGTACAAGATTAGTGTGCTGGTGATTCTAAAAGTTGTTAAAGTTAAACCAAAAAAAAAAAAAGAATTAAGATTAAATAAATGGAACATATTCCATATTTATCAGGAGAGCAGAGTGTTATCAATGTGAGCATTATCTTCAAAATGATGCATACATTCAAGCATAATTCCTATTGAAATTCCAATGGCTTTGGTGAAGAAGTCAACCTTGTTTTAAAAGTTGTACTAGTTGATATTGATGATTGCTTTTCTCCTCTGGTAATGTGCAAGGCACCTTTCAGACCTATGAAAGCTAGACAGTAGGGATGAAACCAGGAGTTACTGGCAATACATAGCGACTGGGAGACAGTTTTGTTTAAAAGTGTGGCCTCGAGCATGTCAAACACTCTCCAGTGAATGACCAGGAGTATATATAAACATCCCCACAGGTATATCATCAGCACTAGCAAGACTTGATAGGTTAGAGAAAATGAGGATACAAAATTGGGTGAGTCTGAAATGAAAGTTATATCTGGGAGGAATCGAGAGAAGGGGGTGAATATGTCAAACTAAAATGTATACAAATTTCAAGGAATTAACAAAAATATACACTGAAAAGTCATACTGGAATGCAAGGGACATAGAATATTCAAAACAATCTTGAACACTGAAAACAAGATTGGATAATTAAGATTTCCTGATTCTAATATTTCCTAAAACTTATGTTTTCTGTAAGGAAAGGACAGTATTTTTGTGCTACTTTGATAATGTGACATGGATCAGTAGAATAGAACTGATTTCAGAAATAAACCTTATACTTACAGTCTACAGATTTTTGTTTTATTGACAGGGATGGAACCCGGGGCTTTGTATATGCCACGAAAAACATTCCACCAATTCTGGTTGAATAATTTTTGATAAGAGTTTTAATTCAATTAAATTGTTTTGTTTTATTTTGTTTTGAGACTATTATTCTGTGTAATAGCCCTGGATATTCTGGATCTTGTTTTGTAGACCAGGCTGGCCTCGAACTCACAGAGATCCACCTGCCTCTGTTTCCCTGAGTGCTGGGATTAAAGGCGTGCACTTCTATGCCTGGACTCAATTAAATTGTTAAAGAGTAATCTTTTCAACACATAAATGTAATATTTATGGTAAAACAACAAGGTAGTCATGGTGATACAAGCTTGATATCCCAGCACTCAGAACATTAAGGCACAGGAGTTGCCATGAAATTGACATCAGTGTGTTCTGCTTAAGAAGTATGGGGCTAGCTAGGATTATTACATAGCAAAGCTCTGTGAGGACAAAAGAAGCAATTGCACACCTATTTACAAATAAATGAAGTTGGACCCCTAGCTCATATCACATATAGGTAGGTACTAAGTAAATACAGACTGGAGACATTATAGTTAAAACTACAGAAGAAATAGGAAAAACTCCTCATTACCATGGGACTAGGCATTTTTTTTGTTAGATATGATATAAGAAACACACGTAACAAAGCAGAATAGATTTTAAACTCCTTATCAGTTATTATTCCCTTTGTGCTAGAACTTTTCTTGATAATATACTGATTTGATTGTATGAGTTGGGGGGCAGGGATTGAAACACCCTGGAAACAAAAGGAGGACTCTTGTGTTATCAGTATCCAGATCAAGAAAGGGAATCATCAACATTTCACCAACATCCACAACTCTAGTGGGTAATCTCCTGAGAGGATATCATAGATTAGTTTAGGCTATGTTTTGAACTTTACAGTAATAAAATCATGATTTCTCGAGAAAAAGTAATAATTTTGTATCTAATGAGGGACTTGTAACCATAATATATAAAACATTTTTATAATTTAACAATGGTAAGATAATTAGCCCAATTAGAAAATAGGTGAGAAACCTGAAATAATATTCTCAAAAATTGAAAGAAATAGCAAATTGGTCAAAGCCATGTGGCTTCTTTGGGGAACAAGACCTGAGGATAGCATGAACAGTTCTTCTTGTGGCAAGTCCCTGGAGACCCTAACCAATTTGGCAGAGCCTGTGGACAGTTCACTGCATAATTCTGGGCATGACCCCGGGAGCGTATGTGCTACCTGCTCCCTCTGCTTTCACTCTGCTAGCCATATGGCTGGCTACCTCTACTTTCACTTTCTCAGTTAAGGAGAAAATAGCTATTACAAAAGGAAAACTTTCCCCTGATGACTCTCCTCTGAGTGAGCCAGAGGGAATGTTGTTAAAAATATGCAATGGACCTGATTTAGCCCCTAAACCTTTGATGTTTCAAATGTGACCATGAATTCAGGCTTTTTAAGAACAGGATATTGCCTTTCCAATACACCCTGTGACTAGCCTGAAAAATCCACAGTAGTTCATGAAGTTTAATATTGCATATTTACGTAAGTGTTCTGGAAAGAATGATTTTAACCACCAGAGTCTTTGAGAAATGTTATTAAATAGATGATATTAGGAATTAACGGGAACAGTCTAGAGACAGGGAATGAAGTAAGATCATAGGAGGCCACAGTTCTCTCACAGCTGTGCCAGTACCCTAGAAGTTAAGAGAAAAGGTCACAAGAACAAGAGATAAACAGTGCCAACTGCTAAGAGTATGTTGCCTATAGAATCAGTGGAAACACCTGGTATCTCCCCAGAGGCGATGGAGCAGTACAGAATGTAGAATGGATTGATCTAGCTTTGGCTGGGGAGTTGATTGTGAGAACCCAGACCTTGCCACATGTAAATATTAACCACTGGAGACAAAACTGTCCTTCCCTCTCCATGATGCTGTAACTGCAAATGCTGCCAACTGAGCACACTGATCTACCTGTAGGTGTGCCTGGTTAGAAAACTTCTTTTGTCGTTTGCAACACTGCTTATGCTTCTGACAGTAGAGCTGTGGGTCAAATAGGCAATGGTTACCTGTGGGATGTTGGGGGATGGGAGGGGAAAGAAGCAACAAACTGGTAATCATGGTAACCATTTTTAGAAACTTAAAGGAACAAATTTGATTGTAAAGCTGTTCATACAAACCATTGAAATTACATAAATAAAAACAGCCCAGGCTATCCGGGGCCACTTATTTGAACAGCAGGTAGTCACAATTTCTTCATGGCGCTGACTTCACACATCCATCCTCGGTCGTTGAACCTTTCTTGAGGTAGGCTTCCAGCAGCAAATAATTACAAAAGTAGATTAAAGGAAATGTAGATTAAAATTTCAGTGAAATACTACTTCTCTTTTGCTAAGTGGATATGCTGCTAACAGCAGACAAGAGAAGTATAGACGTATATACAGGGGGATTTGAATCTTTGTTCAAATAAGATTTTTAAATAGTGTAGCCATACTCTAAAGTCATGTGCTCAGTCTTCAGTATATCAAATAGAGCTCCCTAGGTATGTATGTACTTTGAAAATCTGTAACATGTTCACATAAAACTATGTAAAAGACAGCCGGGTGGTAGTGGCGCACAACTTTAATCCCAGCACTTGGGAGGCAGAGCCAGGCAGATCTCTGTGATTTTGAGCCAGCCTGGTCTACAAAGCAAGTTCCAGGAAAAGCGCAAAGCTACACAGAGAAACCCTGTCTCAAAAAAAAAATTGTAAAAGATCCGGAAGGTGGTGGTACTCACCTTTAACCTCAGCACTTGGGAGTCAGAGGCAGGTGGATCTCTGTGAATTCATGCCAGCCTGGTCTACAAAGGGAATTCCAAGACATCCAGGACTGTTACACAGAGAAACTATCTCAAAAATCAGTATATATATGTAAAATATATATATGTAAAATATATATATGTAAAAGGCATTCATAACACCCATAGTCCCAGCACAAACAACTCAAATGTCCATCAACTGTTCAGTGGGTGAACAAAATATCTATACAACAAAATACTATTCAGCAGTAATCACAAAAATTTAATTTATTAGTTTATATGAAATACCCAAAATAAATAAGTCCATAGCAAGAACAAGTAGCTTAAATGATTCTGAGGCATGTTTGAGCATTAGGGATTGGAAATGAAGCACGATTTTCAATGGATATGTTTTTACATCTGCAAAGAAGGGAATTGGTACAAATCTTTTAAAATTTAAAGTGATGATGATGGTTGAACAAGTGCGAATTTTCAAAAACCCACTGATTTTTTTTTTTTTTACTTCAAATGGGCAAATTTTACGGCAAGTAAGCTATATCTCAATAACAACCTTTGAAAGATTTTAGTACTTTCAAGAAATAGCATAGTTATGACAACATCAATGACATAATTAAAATGTATTAGAATGTTAACATGATATCAATTACTTTATGCGATTGAAAAGTGTTAATTGTTACCAATTCATACTTAACGAGACTTGGCACTTGTCCCAGACTTCTCTAAACTCTTGAGACAGTGTTACAAGGCCTAAGGGATATGCCAGATCTGCCTTTTCATTCATGAAATAGCTGAATGGCATCAGCAGTCTTCCCAGCGTAGATTGAGCAACATTCCTTACCAGAGGGGCAGTGCTCTATAGATCAAGTAACCAGGGTAAAAGGAACCCACTTTCTATCTGTTTAAATATACTTCTGAAGGACTGAGAATAGCCGTTAGTGTGTGTTATGGCTTAAATGTAAAATGTCCTTCTTAAGCTCACGTTTGGGAGGGTTGAGGTACCTTTAGGAGATGAAGGCTTGCTGGAGGAATGAGACACTGAGGGTGGGGCTTGCAATGTTATTGCCTGGGCCTACTTCCTAAGCATGACTACAGGAAGACCTGCTCTCTTTCTGCTTCTACTGCTGTGTCTTCCTCTCCATGGTAGACTGGATCTCTCTGGAACTGGAAGCTCAAATAGATCCCTTCCCCCTTAAATTGATTTCATCCAAGTGTTTTCTCATAACAAGAAAATAACTACAACAATATGGCCATCCAATGTTTCACAACTGGCTTTACTGACATTCTCTAGAACATCTTTGAATGAGACAGAATGTACCCTGCAACATTCTGGAAGATTCCTTCCTAAGTTTGACCTGGAATGAATCCAGGAGGACTCTTTTGGGAAATCTAGACACAAACATCTCATTTAGCTCCTTAAAAATTCACAGAAGAGATGTCAACGCTCAGAATATTTAATTTCTGAGAAATATGTATGCATAACAGAAAACAATTCTAGAAATCAACTTATCAAGAGATACTTCTAGTTGTAAGGAAATTTGAGGTAATTTTAATAATTAGTGATCAATTTGATTTGGTAATGAGCTTCCTTTTATATTCTTCAAAAGTAAGTTATCATTCATATTTTTCAATTGCATTTAAAAACAATCAAATTTGCCAATTATAAACAGATTGAGCAGACTCTACAGCAAAAGAATTAGTGGGATAGCTCCATTTTTCAGGGCCCAAGGAATGAATGAATACAGTATGAATGAATCTTGGAGAACTCATAATAACTGGGACGTAACGGACTTAATGTGGGAGATAACTGATGGAATCAGAAGGATTTTTCCACTCCCACATTGATATTGAGGAAACGTACATTCTTAAGCAACATTGCTGTGGGTACATATTATTTCCTATTTATATCCATTTGGAAACAAAGAAAGATTTACAGTCATGAAGCCAGCTTTCATCACACCAAGCATCTCTTCATTCATAATATATCTGACTTGTACTAATCTATACACCTACATGTTAGCCTTGAGTCTAAAAGGTTTCCTTCCTGTAACATTTACACTGACATTTCAATCTACTTTTCTAGCAATTTTTAAGTCTGTGATAGATTAGTATTAACTAGATATATTAACTCAATATTTTCTACATTGTATCTCTTGAACTTATTGCCCTGGCAACTGGAATGCTCTAAGTGTTCACCTGTCCCCACCTTTCCACAATCTGTGTCTGTGAATTCAACAATTTTAGATCCCAAGTAAATTAAACTATTTGGTATTTACCTTTCTGTGACTAGCTTATTTCACTTGGCATAATACCCTCCCGATGCATCAATGTTGGTATAAATGGCAGGGTTTCTTTTTGCTGTGTGATATTCTAGTATACATACATATTCATATATGTATAACATATACACATACATACATACACATTTACACATACACACATTCATCACATTTCCTTTATCCATTTAGCTGTGGTATGTACTTGTGTTGATTCCAGATGATGGCTACTATTCACAGTGCTACTATGTACCTAGGAAAGTAGAAATCCATTTAACATACTGATTTCATTGATGAAGATTAATACTTATTAAAGCTCATTTTTTTTAATCCTATGTATTCATGGTGCTGTATGCACCATCCCACCCACACATGTTTTTCTGCTACACATAATTCTCCCAAATTGTTACCTTCCTCGGTCTCAAAACCTGTCTGCTATGCTTTCTTCATCCTTAGGTCAAATAGCTTTGATTCTAGATTTCTTTAATTACTTTTCAAGTATTTTCCTAAAACTGGCAGAAGTATTGTCCTGGTGCTGATTGTAATAGTAAGACTGGTTCTTCTTTAGGCCTAGGGATGGAGAAAGAGAAGCTATCTTGAAGATGGGTAAGAACACTAGGGAAGAGGCACACGTGTAACTCACAATAGTTTTAGGCCAATGATTATTGTGCCTAATAATGAAGTGCGCATGTTCTCCAAAGAAAGTAACTTGTCCATAACACTAAATAAGAAGAGCCTGTGGGACACACTTTTTTACTGTGGAAGCAAGTTCACAAACCAATACATGCAGGACTCTCACAGTCCATAATATATGTAACTATAAATAATATATACAATGTGCCTGAATACTTGCTGAAAAGTATCCATAGTTTTTCCTGGTAATTAAAATTAAAGCTTATGCTCAGAGGATTCACATGGTTTATCTGCATTTTCTCATCTCACAGGGAGACCATTTTGAGTCTGATTGAATTTAAAAATCTGTGCTCATTTTACTATACTTTTCACAAACTATCAATTGTAATAATGGAGAATGAAATGGTAAAAACGTCGAACTTTGCCCAGAGAACCATGTAGTCCATTTCCAATAGCAAACAGTAACCAGTAGAGAATAAATATCATTTCCACAGTCTGCAGTCTATCTGGAAGTGTTTTCATCTGTATTTCATATATATTTCAAGTATATATCATACTTTAGTATGAGATGTTCTGGCCCACACACTGTTTTCTACTGTGAGTCTTTTCTCTCCACAACGTTTGCATATATTTGAATAGAGTGTTGTTTTCTGTACCCTGCCTGTTCTCCTGCTCCACTACATTTAACTGCAAACCTCCGGGCAAAGTGGAGGAATATTAGCTTTCATTTCTGTGGTGTTCTATGGTATGTGTTCTCAATTCAAAAGTCCCTGTTACCCTTTGGTATTTGTGGAGGGAAGCTGCTAGGTTATCCTTCGCATTCTAAGATGTTTAGAAGCAGTCAGAGATTTACTCAAGGACACTGGGAACACTTCACTTTACCAATTATAGTAGCCAAAACACCTACTGATGAGTTTAAAGGTATGTGTATGTGTGGGGGGAGATTTATCCCAATAAAACCACTACTTTAAAATTTCTTTCTTTAAGAGGTTTATAGGTTTATTACTAATTTACTATTCTTTGATGATGTTGAAAGAAGTTACACTATTACTTTCCTGAAAGTTTCTCGAGATGAATAATACATGAGATCATCTAACCCAAAAATTGATAGATTTTTTTTTCTGCATAGGTCCTATAACCATGAAGATAAATTCTGGGACTTTTACAATTTGGTTGACAGATCACATTCAGTAGCTTTAACACTCTTAAAAATTTCACTCTGGGCTTCTTCACTTTTTATTTTCATGTCTGTTATCACTGAAGTACTATAATTCAATTGTGCAAGACCCATAATTCTCCTTCCCATTTTATGAATGAGGAAAACAAGAGTAATACAGAGCAAACAAATGGAAACACACAAGAATCTCTAAAGGTGTTCATTCATTGAGGTTTTTTTATGTATTTCAAGAAAGCAGAGGTAAGAAAGAAAATCAAACTCAGACCCAGACTTGTCTGACTTGAAATTTCATCCTCCTTTTCCTTGCCATTGTGCTCTACATCTCCATTTTCCCTGAGGCTTGCCCTAGTCAAGGTCTCAGGGACTCAGGCAGCCACTTACGACTGAAGAGGGTTCAACATGGAGGAAGGCAGAGGTATGAGAAAAGAAGCAACCTGGATGCCATACACACTTGGCAGTCAAGAAGAGACTGCACAGCCTGTCAGTGGAGGAGGTCCAAATGCAGAGTGAATCATCCTTTGCCTTTGGAATAAGATGGATTTGATTCATACTTCAGATTGCTTTCTAGCAAACCTGTGACTCCATGCCCATGGCTGGAAGGGTCAGTGACCTCTCCCTAGGATGCAGGCAATGGCTCTACCTTTTGTATCCCCTTGACCTCAAACTGTTGCTTGCAAACTTTTTTCTCCATCATAGTTTCTGATGGATTCTCACTGCTGCTGAAGCCAGCTGCTCACACGATATGCTGGTGGCATATTCCTGGCAGGCACTTTCTCACAGCCAGTCTGGTTTATGCCCTTTCCAGCTGACTGCATGCTCTAAAGCTCACCCGAGCTTCAGAATCAAAAGAACACAGATGCCTGTAGGTATGAATCTTCCTGGGTCAAGTCAAAATTTGTGGGTTAAATGCATATTTATGATATTCATCATTTCATGTTAACAAAGTAATGCTGGACAAAGCAACAGCAGTACTTTGTACTACATTCTGAAGTTGCATAAACATAGGAAACCATTGTCTAGCTCAAGACCACTGCATTAGCTGACAGAATTAAAGGATGTGGGAAGATGTTGTTGATTCTAATTTTTTTCCTGATTACTCAGATCAATGAAATTAGACTGTTAATGGGTCCAGTTAAATTAGCTCAAGGACAGAGAAGGAATTTATTGACTCACAAAACTGAAAAGTGCTTAGGTTTTCTAATAGTTGGATCTGGGCACTAAATAATGCCAGCAATCTCTTCATGGCTTCTGATAAAGATCTCTCCTTCTCTCTTTCCTTCTCAAATTCCATACTAATGTCCCCATAGAAAAATCCCAGTATCCTGTGTATGATAGGTCAAGCAGTACACATCACTTAGGCTAGCAAGATTGGTGGATTGTTGCATAAAGCACAGTCTAGAGGTAGTGTACACTCCAGAGTACAGAGGATCTTGATTGACAGTCAAACTTAAACTTATACAGGAAGACTCCGAAATTCAGTTGCTTTCCCAGTGAGAAGCCTGGCAATTGAACTGGGTTTCATAGCTCCATGAGAAAAAGAAGAGCAATATGATACTTCCTTGGAGAATTATTCCTTTCCCAGCATTTTCTCCCACTTTTGTTCCCAAGGCTAGAGGCTTGCCCTTATCATCTCCTGCCTTGTGGTGGTGGTGCCCAACTTTAATCCCAGCACTCAGGAGGCAGAGGCAAGCTGATATCTGAGTTTGAGGTCAGCCTGGTCTACAGAGCAAGTTCCAAGAGAGCTAGGGCTACACAGAGAGACCCTGTTTCAAAAAAACCAAAACCAACCAACCAACAACAAAATCACATCATGTCCTATGGTGGTTCTATCAGACAGAGCTTATTCAACTCCTTATTTGTGTGCTTACTCCTAGACATACTCATGAGGGATAGTGATTTTCTCCTCACTGGATCAACTGATTTGTCTTTTCCAGCACAAGAAGATTTTAGTAACCAAACAATTATTTTGGAGTTAGGAGCTAATCACCTTTTGCTTAATAAAAGAAACTTGATAACTGTACTCGTGTTACTATAGTCCAGCCCAATGCATCTAGTTAGTACATCTTTCAGTCCAATAAAACCATAACAAACTATAAGCAATAATCATCAAATTTAACACCTTAAATTACATCATTACATTTTCTTAGACATTGTCCATGGCCTCTATTTTTTATTAATAACTTTCAGTGTTATGCTTCACTAAATCTCTACGGAATATTTGGACATTTAAACTATTTACAAATTTCCCAAGAAGAAAATGTGTTACACATATTTTATTGGCCACGAAACTGAAAATTAGAAAGTTTAAGTTGTTCAAGCAATGTCTTGGAACTAAAGAGAAAACGAGCTCGTATTCATACCAGACCTGTCTTGTTCTCTGTTCATCTAGGCCATCTTTCAGGTGACCACATTAATGTGTTTTTTGTCATTTCTGCAATGATGGCTTTCACTTGAATATGTTTATCAAACAGTTAAGTGAAGGTCCTATTAAATAAGGAATGTTCTGTATTTTTTGGCAAGATTGGAGAGCAGTGTTCATTTAAATCTTTTGGCCTGCAACCTGAATTTCTCATATCATTGTTTCGCTCTTTAATTCTAGATAAATTAGCAGGTGAGTTAACATGATTGGTGCAAGAACATCACAGAAAAGTCTATAAGAGGCTGAAATCAAAATTGAGTCACTTGAATCCAACCTTCTCCTTTGCAAAAAGAAAAAACCAAAACCAAAACCAAACAAACAAAAAAAAAAACAAGCAATAAAAAAATAGCTTACAGGATAGTATGCAACAGAGCATCTCATTAGTGCTTACTTAAAAAAAAATCTTACTTAAGTTTTGATTCCTGGGGCTTTCATCTGGTAGGTGAGGACTAGGACAAACCCAGGTGACACAAGTATAAGGGACCCACCAGGACTCATCACTTTGAAATAATTCTACCTAGGAATCAGGGGTTACCTTGATTCTTGCTATGTGTGTTTTCTCATAGGCAAACTGAAGATGAGAAATACAGCTTATATTTGCTAGACTATTTTGGAAACAAAAATAGACTGATAGTGGACTGGAATCCAGAGTCAGGAACAAAGACACTTCTCAGGCTTGTATAATCATGGATTTTTTTTTTCTTGATAGAATTTTAATAGTAAGCTTAGTCTGTTTTTCCCACTTCTTCCAATATTCTAGTCAATCCACATTCCAAGATGTGGATTCCATGTCCTTAGATGTAAGTCTATAATATCACATAATCATTGGGAAGCAAACTGTAAATTACACTGACTAAGAAAAATAGGCAGGGCCTTCTTGATCATTTGTTAGCTGAAGGAGAAATGTAACAGACTTAACCAGGGACCAGTAAAAACAATAAAGGGGATAATTTGGGAGTATTGACTCAATTGTAAACTGTTTGTCTTTCATTGAGATCAACTCTGATAAACTTGGTATCTCAGAAATATATTTATTTTCAAATTTGTCGTTTCTAAAAGGCAACTCAGAAAAGAAAAAAAAAGGGCAACAAACAAGACAGTATCTGACCAGTCAATCAGACAAATAAATTCAATTTAAAATGGTTGTCTTTCTATGAATAATACATTGGAAAATACTTGAAGATATACAAAATTCTAACCGTGTTGGGAAGAACTCATGAGCAGATTTTTTTTTCTCATTTAGAGGTGACAAACAGCATGGTATGGTGGTGTGCATGGCATTCATCAAATGTATTCATTTGACTTTGCATTGTCCTCTATAATAAAACATTACAAATGGGAGAAAATATTAACTTCTCTACAGCCGATTTCCAAAGATTAAGGTGTAAATAAAAGTAAGGACTTTCAACCTGTGGGCTGGGACCCCTTTAGGGTCACACATCAGATAGTTACATTGTTATTCTTAACAGCAGCAAAATTGCAGTTATGATGTAGCAACCAAATAATTTCATGGTTGGGAGTCATCACAACACGAGGAACCAGCTTCCAAGACAAAAACTACAGTTAGTACTGTTATGCTAGTTGCTGCATTGAATAGCTGTGACAGAACCAATTCTACAGTGCAGATATTTTAGGGAGGATTTTTGACTGGAATATAAGAAGTGTATATCACATTTTAGATCATGAGCTAACTCCCCTTGGGCAGAGACAAGCACTGAAGTGATTCACATTTCAATTTATGGTCCTAGGAGGTTGTTGGCACATATTGCTGGTAACACAAATGCTGATGATACCGTTGATGTAACAATGCCATAAATTCCACACTTGCTATTGGTCATAAATCACTACTGCCTTTATGAAGACACAAAGCACACTACCCTTGTCTAGTTTTACTCTTTCCTCCCTTAAATTTATTGCCATGCTTACCATAGTAGGCCATGGCCTGTAATTTCAACACTCAAGTGAAGAAATTAAGAGGATTAAGATTTGTGTATTAGCATGAGATACACAGTGGGTTCTAGGCCAGTTTAGGCTAAGAGACCTCGTCTCTTTAAAACAAAAAAATAAATAAATAACAATTGTTGTTGTTTATTTTGATCTCTCAAACTAGTGGTTAACATTTCCATAGCAATGAAATATATGCTACACAGTCATCTATGAGAGGTCAAAACTGAACCTATCCAAATCAATTAGTACTTACGACATGTTCTTATAGCTTCATTCTTGGCTTATAGTTTTCCTACATTCTTTGACACTGTCATTTCCATTCTCTTTATAACATGTTAATCTAACATTTTGCTCTCATCAGACATGGAGGTCCTACAGTGTATGGAGTGGTGGCTTTTCCAGTGTTGCACTGTAGTCACTTTGTGATACCAATAAGCAGAATTCTTTACTATTTAGCAATCTGACTAATTAATCTTGTACCTCTGTCTCTCTGTCTCTCTTGAGTGAATGGAAGACGAGCTAAAAACACAGTAAACAGAGGAGAGAAACTAAAATAATAGCTTTCCATTAACTGTACTTATGATCCCCAACTTAAGATCTTTGGACTGGTGATGTTATTGACTTGATAATATTAAGGTGACATATATTCAGTAGGAATTGTACACTGCATTGAGAATTTTGACTTGTTGCTGGGATAGCCACATAGTGCATTATACTCCCTTGTGATGCTTGGCAGCAGCCTTGAGCTATGACTTTCAATGAGCCACACTCTACAGTGTATTGTATTGCTTGGTTTTGGTGCTCTGTGGGTTGGATGTACACTATAAGCAAATGTGTTCTCTTCTCTGGCTTAAACTACTTTGAGTTAGATTTCTTTCATATACACTTTGAAAATCTGTAACTGATGTAGAGTTTATAAGAAGCTTTAGGATAAGTGGCTAAGAAAACAAACTCTGAGATGAATAAATTTGAGAATTAATTATTATAAATAAGGGACTACATAGGAGAATAAATAAAGAAAGGAAACAGTGTTGATATCATAGGGCTAACATGAGAAATACCATAGCCTAGATGTCTCACGGAAAGAAATTTATTTTCTCACTTCTAGAGTTTGGGATCTCTATGATGACTGAAGAGTCATTCCATAATGGGGGCAGGCTCTCTTGGCTCACAGAAGATTTCTTGCTAACTGTGCCTCAGATTGACTTTTCTTGATATGTGCCTGGAAGAAGAAATCCTGATTTTACTATTATAAAATAATAAACCAATTTTAAAAGTCCCATGTTACAAAAAATTGAGACCTAATTGCTCTCCAAAGATCCTATATTCAAATGATATCAGATAGGGATTGTTCACATGTGGGTCTCATAGCAATCCCTTTCGAACATGATCTGCACTATGGTGAGTCATGATTAATCCATAAATGATGTGAACAGTAACAATATTTTTGTGTACTTATTTAGTTCCTACTTTATATGCTGAGCATTCAATATCTAATTATATCCTATGATCTTCATGAATAAATGATGAATCTATTGGTGATGTTCTTCTCTCGTTTATTAGTGAGACAAAGAAAGCCGAGAGTTTAGACAACCTCCCCAGAGGTTCAAGGTACGAGGGCTAAAACTTCAATTCTGGGGTTTACATCACTGAAGTCCATGCTCCTAACCAGAGTACTTTTTATTTTGTGGAGAGCATTTTATATTCTTTGCCCACATTTGCCATTGAATTGGTGACAATTATATAGATCTCACCTCATTCATTCCACTTGAATAGCTACCCTCAAAAGACGTTTCAAATATATTTATAAAGGGACACTTGGGTTATTTTTATGCATTTTGCCTGAAACAAAATCACACTGCTCATTCAATTATTCCTATTTATTGATTACTGGTTGTGTTTCTGTCTCATACTAGGCATAATACAAGGCACGGAGGATTCTTTGTTGCTTCAGCCAAAGTTCAAATGCTTTTGCAGATATGCATTTCCAAGAACAAAAGTCATGTATCTTATAGCAAAATGTCTGCAAAGGCAAGTTGTCATATAACTTCAGGAAAAGTTCTTTCCATTCCAGTGTTTAGAAGCATTGGGTCATGAGCCATTTAAGACAGTGCTCTGTCACTGGATAAGGAAAAGCTCACAGGTAAAGCAGCTTTTCATGGAGGGAGAAGATTCAGAGAAAAACTGAAAAAGGATGATTTAGGTTTGGAAAAGAAGATAAAATCAAAGCTTACTGAAATAGCTGTTTTAGAATGTGATAATGATGTCCGTCAAAGAACTCCCAATCCTTATAGCTTAAAAGAGTAAATACATGTCCTTCACTCATTGGCTCCTTGAGACAGCTCATGATCAGGCAGATGAATGGCAGGGTCAGAAACAGCTGTCTTGAAGAGTTTAAGGTAGAATCCTTCCTCATTTCTTCACATGGTTGCTGGGGTTTTGTCAGTTTATACTAGCATAGCTCCAATCTGGCTTCATGTTTAAAAAAAAAAACAACTTTCCTGTGGCAGCATGGTCAAATATCCTCTTCTTCCTAGGATACTGTCATTGGATTTGGGTCTATCTTATAACCTTATTCTAATATGGTTATGCTTATAATATCTTTCCTCTCTTTGCCCAGATTTCAGCCATGTAGTCTATTTCATGAAATACACGTCTGTTGGTCATTAGCTACTGACCCTTAATGTCATGACTCACGTATTTGTGTCCTTCATTATACTGTAGGTTTTGGAGGCTTGTTCACTTGTATATTACCTATACTGCTTGGTATTTTGTAGTTAGTAAAAAAATAAATTTATTTTAATCAAGAGCAATAATTGTTCTGGTGTAATATTAACTCAGCTGAATTCTAGTCACAAAAGTCTCACTCTCTGTTGTAAGGTGTGAGAAATCAAGCCCTTCTTTTGGAAAGCATATTTAAAGGGATGTGGAATTGGAATAAAGAGTTCCTGTTTAGTATTCTAATAAATGACGCTATTAGGTATGATTTTTGAGACATCTCTAATTGGAGTCATGCCTTATTCAGAAGTCATTAAAATTGTCATTTAGGTTTAAAAAAAATCAAACTTCTCTTTTTGATTACATCTGTAATTATAATGCATTAGCAGAACAACTATAAATACAGAAGTCCCATTTGCTTCTGACACCAAAATGTAGTTGTAAAAGAAATAAAATCACCTTGCTGTTGTGGCAGCCAAAGCCACGCTAATTGCCTTAAGATTTCAGTCCTGTGTCACAAGGTATTGCAAACATTATGTCTTATAAATTTGTGCTTCTGAAGGTGATTGAAGGTCCTCCTACATTTCATTCTGGGCAAGGTTCCAATGTTTCTTTTCTGGACCAAAGCCTACCTGAGAGACGCTTGGAAACTTTTACAGGTGGAAGAAGAGTTTGAACAATCCATTAGTCATCTATTGGCCTTCCATTCCCTTATTTGCAGGTGGTAAAACAGATGTAGCAGTGAGCTGACAGTAGAACCTGGGCTTCTGTCATTGGCAAAGGTACACTGGGTATTTTACCTCGGCTAGCATGCCTCCAAGCCTAAACCTGACCAATCTTTTCATAGAGGTTTTTTTTTTTTTTTTTTTAAGAGATTTCCAGAACAAATGTGGCAAAAACAAAATTCAAGCCAGCTTGTGGCTTTCACATTCCAGAAAATCCAGGCTGGTGTCTGCACATAATCCAATGATGTTATATAGACACAGTCTCTCCTTTCTCATCTTGCCACTCTGCTTTCCTTTGTGTTTCTTCAACACCAGACTGTCTCTAAGTGTTGGCAGTATCGCTGCCAAAACTGTCACAATTATGCCCTGTCTTTCCTCAAATCTAAATGAAATAAAGATGTATCCCAAGCATCACATACGCAAACCCCTGCATTGTCTGTCATTCTTAGACTGACTTGGTCATTGATTTGTATTCTGGTAAATCATTAAGTTGCCAGAGTTAGGTAACTGGTCAGGCCTTGGTGGCATGTCCACTCTGGATTTCATGGGGATATGAGTACTAGAGGGTGGGAATCCACTAAGATAGGGAAGAACAACTGAGGTGCCTGGCTCAAGGTCTGACATGGTCTAGCATGAAGGGTATATTATGGTGATAAGAATTAAACAGAAGAACTCTGAACTTTTGATAAACAGTTTTCTAACAATGCATCTCTTCTTGTCCATACACAGAAAGAGTAGCTTGGATATTTAATCCTCTTATGTTTGGTAATCAACTGTCTTCTTAAGAATATAGACAATATAGAAAATGTTTATTATGAATGTTAATACAGGAATTGAAGGTGATACTAATATTGATAGCATCTCATTCCAAACAACACTGGAAATTATCATGAAGATTCCAAAAAACTGCCCCTTTTGTTTTATTGAAGAGGAAACTAAGTTTCTTTGACTCAAAATGAAGCTAATGAGGTCATAGAACAAATCAAAGCCAAAAGCTAATTTTCCCTAGTCTGAGGCTTTATTATTCAAAAACCAAATAAAACATCAGAGTCTGGTTTGCATAATCAGTACTTTTTTTCTAATACAATTTGTAGAAAGGTAAACAGAAAAGCATGAGTTAAAAATAAGTATGATGCATGGAAATGTGAAGTGATGGGTTGATAAGTGTCAGGATAACAGATTCCATTTTGCAGAGGTATTAGGAACATCTTTACTCTGATAAAAGCATACCTATTTTTTCTCCATTCAGCTTGTACCTTCCCAGGCATAGATTTTATTATTATTATCTAAAATGAGAACAGGTCAACATTTTTTCTCTCTATCTAGGGCAGCACTCTGGCTTAGCTGATGGTTTAAAGATAGAATAAAATCACTATCCAGAGCCCTAGTGTGGAAACACAGAAAGTTTTAAAAGACACTGATACTAGCAGGAAAGATTAGGATGCTGAGAAATTTTCAGCCATGCTTGCAAACTTTGATAATCATGACAGTATAGAGATAATTTATAAACACATAAGCTGCTTATTTACTCCAAACTTGCTAAATTGATGATTAAATGCATTCATTCAATAAATATTCTATAAAAGACTTTGCATTTGAAAAATAACACGGATTCTATTCTAGGTAACATCAGTGAATAAAGTAGACAGAATCTTTTCATTTATGAAAATAAATTTTAGCAAAGGAAATAAGTATAATCAATAAGTTTAGCATATAGTACCATGGAAGGAGAAAAATAATGTAGAGAAAAGAATAGAATCAGAAGGATAATAGGTAGGTGCAGACTTTAGAGAGTTAAAGGAAGGTGATGATACTGCATAATGTGACAAGGACAGGCCTCATTCAAAGACTTAAAGGAACTAATAGAATTAAGTGGGTTCTGAAGGGACAGTTCCAGACAGAGGGAAGAGAAAGGAAACTCTGGAAAGAAGCATGTCCTGACCATTGAGGTTGAACAACGACGTCAGTTTAGTTGGAGCCTAGAGATGCGAGAACGTGGCACCAGGTAGCTATGCAATAAGATCACAGTATATACAGCCTTCTGAATCACTTTTTAAAATTTCTCTTTTGTTCTGTTAGAAATTAGGAGCCACTGAGTTATCTTGAGCAAAGCGGTTGCATGATTGACTTGTCTCGTAAAGGGCTCACTCCTGATGCTATGAAAACAGTGTGTGTGTGTGTGGGGGGGGGTTAGTTACTTATCTCCCTGCTGTGACAGGCTACCTGACAAGCCAGTATAAAGAAGGGAGGTTTTATTTTGCTTCATGGTCTAAGAGGGGATACAATTCAACATGTTGGGGAAGGCGTGGCAGTAGGAACATGAGGCAGCTGGTCTTATTACATCCATATTTCTGAATCAGAGAGAGCTGAGTACTGGTGTTCAGCTTGCTTTCTCCTTTTTCCATTTTTATTCAGCATGCTAGTACAGCCTTATAGACATTCTCACAGGTATGTCTCCTAGTTTGTTCCTAATCCAGTCAAGTGGAGAAAGAAGGTTAACCTTTACCGTGTAGATACAAGCATGAAGGATGGAAGGAAGCCCAGCTAGACTCTGTTGAAATAATTCAGGTACGATATTGTGGTAACTTAGTCAACTGTGGGGTGCCATGATTCTAAACGACAGAGAAGTAGATGAGATCTACATGAGCAACCTGGACATGGGGGGGGTGAATAATGGAGGAGGAGGAGGAGGAAGAAGAGGAGGAGAAAATAAACATATCTAGTTAGTATAGCATGACCTTTACTTAAAGTTCAAAGTTAAGCAGAACTGAAAGAGACATTCACATCACAGCTTTCCTGCATATAGCAGCAATTTATATACTGTCTTATGTTTATTTGTTATTATAATACAATTACAATTGAAAACACAGATCTTTTTTTTTTTTTTTTTTTTGGTTTTTCAAACAGGGTTTCTCTGTGTAGCTTCGTGCCTTTCCTGGAACTCATTCTGTAGCCAAGGCTGGCCTTGAACTCACAGAGATCCACCTGTCTCTACCTCCCGAGTGTTGAGATTAAAGGTGTGCACCACCACTGCCCAGCTTTTTAAGGCATAATTTAATGCACTCTAACATGAAGAGTTCAGAGTAGACTAAAAACCAACAAAGGACTCTGAAAAGAAACAATTAGTGTATTCACAGGAAAAGTCAGAGCTGACTGGGAATCTCTGGCATCCGTGGGTGGGTCTCACTGTCCAGGTGACCATATTTGTTCAGGAAGAACAAATGACACAAAGGACTAGAGATCTGAGTGTGAATAGTGTCTCTGGGAAACTGATTGAAACTCAATCACCAGGGAGCCTGAGTTCAAGGGCAGAAAGACAGAAGCAGCTCTCAAACTGAACAACAAACCAATTGTAAAACACCATGATGTATCTAGTCAGAGGAACAAGGAGTTCATTGTGAGATCGATTCTCCTAGAAACACCAGAGAAGTTGCACACAGGAAGTCTCTCTAACATGGTTGCCTAATCGTGACCTGAACAAGGATGGTAACAGTAGGTACTCTAATATGGTAGGGGATAATCTCAGGAGGCCTCAACCCTAGACAAAGAACAAAAGGAACTTAAGAATGTTGAAAGTACAAGAAATAGTCTTCCCTGGGGGAAGATAAAAGTACCATCATGACATCACTGTGGATATCTTTCCAGGCCAGCGGTTTCTGTGGTTCACTGGCCTTATAGCTGAGTAGGACTGTTGATGACTTTCTCCCTTAGCAACTTACATAGCGCCTGAGGGAGAAAAGTTAGTTTGGGTGCAACCAACAGCTGTCTACTTGGGCCTATGACCCACTAAATGGGGGGCAATTCATGCCTGCTCCTGCAAACCAAAACAATTACCCATGGCTGGGGGGAAGGCGGGGTCAGAGATTCTTTAGGATAACCTAGTACTCCCTTTTTCCTAAATCAATATAATGTCCATATACACAGAAAAGTATGTAGCAGGAATCTTAGAAGGTCTTATTAATAAAATCAAACCTCAGCCAGGTATTGGGGTGAACACTGGAAGGTCAGAGAGACAGAACAAGCCACAACTATCTCACCTCACCGGATCCTCAGCTGGTCTTGTTTCCTCAGACTGGATGCCCCGAGCCCTCATCCAGAATGGGTCTCAGCTGAACTGCTACTAGAAGCCTGAATGCTTCTCCAGGCCAAATGTTTCTCCAGGCCAATTGCCTCTCCAGGGCAAACGCCTCTAGTTTCTGGTCCTCACGCCTTATATATCTTTCTGCTTTCTACCACCACTCCCTGGGATTAAAGGCGTGCTTTCTGGGATTAAAGGCGTGGGTCACCATGCTTGGGTGTATCCTTGAACACATGAATTTCTGCCTCTGGAATGCTAGGATTAAAGGCGTATGCTACCACTGCCTAACCTCTGTTTCATATTGTGGCTATTCCGTCTCTGACCCCAGATAAGTTTATTAAGGTACACAATATTTTGGGGAACACAATACCACCACATTTCCTCTCTTTTTGTCTAAAATTAAAAAAGCTTATAACTAA
>CABHPH010157513.1:0-20235 GCA_902168325.1 Peromyscus nudipes | reverse complement strand
AAAAAAAAAAAAAAAAAAAAAAAAGAGATGTGTTTTTATTTTATATATATAAGTATTTTGCCTGCATGTAAGTGTGTGTACCACCTACATGCCTGATACCCACAGAAGACAGAAGAGGGTGTTGGACCCCTCTCTGGAACTGGAGTTACAGTTGTTAGCTGCCATGTGGGTGCTGGGAATCAAACCTAAGTCCTCCAGAAGAGCAGTCAGCTTGCTTAACCATTGAGCCATCTTTCTAGTCCTAGAAAAAGACTTTTTAAAAATAACATTTTAGGCTGGGTGGTGGTGGCACACGCCTTTAATCTCAGCACTCAGGAGGCAGAGCCAGGCGTGGATCTCTGTGAGTTCGAGGCCAGCCCAGGCTACAGAGTGAGTTCCAGGAAAGGCGCAAAGCTACACAGAGAAACCCTGTCTCGAAAATCCAAAAAAAAAAAAAAAAATATATATATAAAAATAACATTTTAGTACTAAATAACGTTAAGTATCTGTATAAGATAGGATCACACTTAAAGCTGGACATCTCCTGATGAAAGGCTCAGGGCATATTCCTGCATCTTTCCTATTTCTCCACAGACGAGTAAGCTTTGTCACAGCTATTGAAAACTGGCTGGCATTTGGGCATCACTGTCCCAAGCTGTCCCCTACTGCTAGTGTCATGGCAACAAAATGGCCCTTGTTGAGTCCTAATTGAGCTGCCTTTCTGACCCTCTCCCCTTCACAGAGAAGGTGGTCGAAGCCCTGACAGCAGCCATCTTGGACTTGGTGGAGCTGTACTGCAACACATTCAATGCAGACTTCCAGACCGCGGTGCCTGGGAGTCGAAAGCATGATTTGGTTCAAGAGGCCTGCCATTTCTCTGGGGTCCTGGCCTTCACTGTGTATGCCACTCACCGCATTCCCATCATCTGGGCTACCAGGTGAGTCAGAGCTCCGGGGAGGCAGATGAGCTTCTCCCCTTCTGCTTGTGACCCTACTATCCTCCTTCTTAGGATGTGTGGCGGCCTTGTGTGGCATTCTGTTGCAACAGGGCTAAGAGGGGTGAGCCTAGTGCCCGTGGGGAGCCCGGCCCGTACCCACTGCAGAGAGAGAAAGTCCCCTAGGAGATAGATAAGCACCTGCCAGTCCCCCAGTGCTGGCTGCCTCGACATCTCTGCCCCCTCCAGATCCACAGCCAGCTGAGGGAGACAAGCGACAGATGGCCAGTTCCCAGATAGAGTGTGGCCCACGCCAATGGCTGCACTCCCCTGCAGATGCTCCATGAGGGTGGTAGGGAGGGGGTGACCCTTTGTCTGGGGTTCCCTTGCAGGGGTGGGTGGAGGAGGACGTTCTTTTGGTAGTCCTCGGCTCTTCTGCTGGATCCCCAGAGTCCTGAGGCCTGGGGGAATAGGCATTTGGCCCCATCCCACCCTTACCAAGCCCACCCTCCTCCCCTCCCTTCCCTTCTTTCTTTGTTTCTCACTTAATGTATTCCTCTGGGCGATTGGCGTAGAACAAAGGAGGCAGCCTGGGAAACAGGGGCCTTCTCTGACCTCTTCTGTCAGGCACCTGTCGTGAGCCATGGGGACCCCCATGTGCTGGCATTCATGGCAGCATATGTCGTTTGCCTCCCCCACACTCCTTGCCTGCATATATATACATATGTATGTATGCATGTACACACACACACACACACACACACACATCTGTGTGTGCCTGTGTGCTTCACTTGATGCGCTGGAACTGATTATAAGGACCAGGCTAGATGGCCATTCCCACGAAACGAAGGAAAACTCCCGTATTCAGCATGGGCCTGAAACTCTGGGGGCCTAGGGGTCCAGATCAAGTTGCTGCTCCTAAGCATACTTCCTTAAAGCCCAGCTTGGTTGTCCTGACCCTCCCTGACTCCACGTTGCATTCTCCAGAGATCAAGAGAAATCTACCAGAGGAAAATGGAGGCTGGCAATAGAGTGGTTAAGATTGGTTTTAAGGGCAAGGTATACTGACCTGCCCCTGTTCTTTTTGTAGCTATGAAGATTTCTACCTCTCCTGTTCCCTCAGCCATGGTGGCAAGGAACTGTGCAGCCCCCTGCAGACCCGACGGGCTCACTTCTCCAAGTACCTGTTCCACCTCATCATCTGGGACCAGCAGTAAGCCCTCTCTAAGCTCCAGGATAGCCTCAGACCAACCTGCTCACTTCAGGAAGATCCTGGAGCAATAGCCAGACCTGGAGCAGAGCACAGCCTGGGTTAAATCTGGTTCCGTAACTATCCCTAACCAGATAGGTCACGCTGCGTCTCGAGTCTCCGTTTCCCTGACTCTTAAATGGGGACAGGCGTATAATTTCTACCTCTCTTAGCTGGGCGGTGGTGGCGCACGCCTTTAATCCCAGCACTCGGGAGGCAGAGCCAGGCGGATCTCTGTGAGTTCGAGGCCAGCCTGGGCTACCAAGTGAGTTCCAGGAAAGGTGCAAAGCTACACAGAGAAACCCTGTCTCGAAAGAGAAAAAAAAAAAAAAAAAATTTCTACCTCTCAGGTTGTCAGGAACATCCAATGGAAAGTACCCATAAAGGCTCTTTATAAGCTATAAAGGATCATATAAATGTTACTTGCTGATTTTAAAAATACTTTATTGTTTTGCTCTGGCCTCTTTTAAAGAGTTTAACTGGTCTGTAGGATTTCAATTCTCTCCCTTCCTCCCAATATTCCCTGGAATAGGCAGAAAGGCTAAGGTATAGCTCCAAGCAGAGTGTTGGACTAGCACATATGAGGGCCTGGGTTTCGGCCCTAGACAGCACTAAACTAACCAACAGAACCACACCTAGAATCTCAACACTCGGGAGGCAGAGACAAGAGAATTGCTATAATATCGAGGCCAACCTGGGCTGCATAGCCAAGTTCTAGGCCAACCAAGAGATCCCATCTCAGTACACAGAAGGAACCGGACAGAGGGGCATGGCTTGTCCATTATGGATAGAGCAGGGAGAGTTGCCTAGAGGGAGGAAGAATGGGCATGGAGCCGAGGAGTAAGGCTCTGTTTCGAGCGCGCTCTCTGATCCTGTGATCTCTCTAGCCTATCTGCCTCAGCTTCTCAAAATGAGAAATGAGGACACCTTTTTAACCTAGAGGCAGGTTATAAATACAATAACCACCAGCACAAGATGGCGTCAATTACCATTTATTAACAATGATTTGATTTCAGGAAGGAACGCTTCAGCCATACAAAACAGGAAAGAAATGAGGGGTGTGGTGTTATTTGAATCTTAGATGGTCTTTTAATAAAAAAAAAAAAAAAACCAGAGCCAGTATCAGGGTGAAAGCTGAAAGATCAGAGAAACAGAACAGCCAGCCACTAGTCCTTACCTCTACAAAATCCTCAGCCTAAAGAGAGTGAGTTCCTGTTTCCTCAGGCCTTATATACCTTTCTCTGCCCTGCCATATTACTTCCTGGATTAAAGGCGTGTGTGCTTCCCAAGCAAAGGCATGAGATCTAAGTGCTGGGATTAAAGGTGTGTGCCATCTCTGCCTGACCTCTATGTCTAATCTAGTGACTGGCTCTGTCCTCTGATCCTCAGGCAAGTTTATTAGGGTGCACGATATATCACCACAGTGAGGGGACCTTGAGGGTGGCGTTGCTGGTGTTTGTCCCCAGTGTCTTGCCCATGCTGTACCCCCTTGCTGCTCCACCACCACCCCAGCGTCACTTCCCCAGGCCAACCATATCTGTGTCCCCACTGGCAAAGCGGCAAATGTAACTTAAAAGTGTGAAATGCAGATTACAGAGACAGAAGAGTGTCCCTGGGGAGGTCAAGGATGCTTAAATAGGTAGATGAAGGGGCTGGGTGTTTAGTAGATGGACTAGAGGGGAGACAGGCCCTGTTCGTCATATTTAGGTCATTCTAGAGCAGTAACAACGTATAATTACCACTAACAAACACTTCCCAGGATAGGAGAAACTCCCCAGAGACCAGGTAGCTACATTCAGTGGTCTCTGAGAAGCAGAGCATGGTGCTCAGTGATACGAGCATTCGGGAAGCTGAGACAGAACTTCTGTGCATCCGAGGCCAGCCTGGACTACATAGTGAGCAACCTGTCTCGGTGGGACCCTGGGTTCAACGCAACACTGCCCAAGTAAAGAGCCATTGCGTTTCAGTAGTCCACTGAGCTTCTCCGTCCCCACTTACTACCGCGGTCTAGAGGGGTGTGCTGAGGACCTAGTGCCTGTCAGTCAGGTATGGATGCAGCCCAGCCTTCCTTGCTAAGTGTGAGATATCTTGATCCACAGGGCCAGGTCTCTAAGGCCCAGTGCCATGTGTAGGGCATTGCCTCAGCCCTACCCTCCCTATGTCCCAGGTGAGACCTCTTAGCCCTTCTTAATGAAGGCCACAGCGGCATTCGGGAGACGGCGGCACCCTGTGGTCAGAGCTCAGCTTTGGGCCAGCCATCTTTGGTAGATGATACCGTAGACAGCCTAGAATGGACGCATTGGAGGACTGCTCGACAAGATCTTGAAGAGTCCTTAAGGACACTAAGAAAGACCAGAAAGGGAGAGAGAGAGAGAGAGAACAGCAACTTGGCCGAGCATCTAGGGCTTGGTTTACGCTCACTCCTTCAATGTCCGCGTCTGAGTACCTCAGCTCTGGTCTTCTCAGTTCCTGTTTCTCTGTTCCAGGTGGCTGACAGTGACTAATGCCTGAGGGAGATTTGTGTGAAAAAGCTATCTATCTATGTCACAGCACCCAGTCCGAGTGTAATAACTAACGCCACACAGCAGAAAGGACCCCAGCGATAGCCCCCGCTTCCCCGAGTGAGCGTGCCAAGGGCCCAGCTGGCAGTTCAGCTGCCCAAGATTGTGTGGCCAAGCAGGAGCCCCAGCCCCAGGGTTAACAGTGTTGAAGAAGAGCTCACAGGAAGGAGAGGTTCTCAGGCAAAGAGAAGAGTCAGCTCTCCAGCAGAAGTAGTGGTTCCCTTGACCAACCCCAGGCGAAGGGTTAGGGAGGCCATTTTGGAATCCCAGATATCCTGAAAGACCTGAGAAATGGGAGGCCTTGTTTGCTTCTCTGTATTATGGTTTTAGTCAAAATGTCCCTCCCTCTCTTCCTTCCTTCCTTCTTCCCTCCTTCCTTCCTCCCTCCCTCCCTCCCAAGACATCTGAGTCTCATGCAGACTCAGATGTCAGCCTTGAAATTCCAGCAGTCCTCCTGTCTCAGCCTCCCGAGGGCTGGGATTATGGCCATACCATGTGTCAGCCATGCTCTGCTCCGCCCTGTTGTGTGACTAGACCAGCTCCTCTCCTTGGCTGTGGGGTCAGCTGCTTCTTCCCACTGTAGCGGGGTAGGAGATCAGCTCACTCTCAAAATAGGCCCGGCAGCCCTACTCTGTCCCCTCCAGCCAAAGCCAGCCTGGCATGTCCGTTGGCTGCTAAAGGGGCCCTAATTATAGCTGTGGGGCCCCCAGGGTAGAAGCAGCTGGGGCAGAGCAGGATTGTGCCAGTCTGTGGCTGCTGCGTGCCTCCTTTGAGTGGACTTCCCCCAGGAGTGAGGGGCTGTGAGGAGTGAACTGGCCTTATCTGAAACCTCTGACCTTGGGAGTGGCCGCCCTGACTCTGTGCCCTTTAGGTGTAGAAGCAGCTGGGCCTTGGGCCAGCCAGGAGGGTGTGTCAGTGTGGACTTTGGCCCAGGGACAGCTTCCCGGAAAGGTAACCGGGTGGGTCCTGGCTTTCTTTTTCCCCAGCTCCCAAGCTCTCTCCACTTCCCCACACCCACATCTCCTTAGCTTGAATTCAGAGGGTGTGGCTGGGTGTAGCCCTATCAGGGCTGACCAGGAGGAACAGCAGGCCTTGGGGAGCACTTGCTGCTTGGATGTGTCCTCTGGGTTTTGCCTGTTCCCCTTTCTCACTCCTAGGGGACTCTGAAAATCCCCTTCTCTTTCTTCTTGGACTCTGAGCCTGTGTTGGTGCATGCCCCTGGGGCTAGAGGAGGGGACACAGACAGATGAGAAGGCTGTGGGGGGAGGGGCAAGCTGGGTGCAGAGAACTTGGTACTTCTTCCTGGTGACTTGGTTGGGTGTCGCTGGGGGCGGGGGAGAGGGACTACTGAGTGGAAAGGAGGTCCAAAGGAAACTTTACTGACCCTCCATGGAAATCTTAGTGTGAGAAAAGGAGCTGGCACAGAACAGGATGGGTGGTCACCTGGACAGTGAGATGACTTCCAGCTAAGCAAGTTTGGCCTGGACGCTGCCTGGAAATTGGGGGACCTTTTTGACTCAGGAGTTCCAGAGACGTCTTTGTGGGTTCCTGGGAGTGCCTAGTAGGAACACCCAGAAGAGGTCCTGCTTACTTTGGGACCTATCCTGGTTCTGTGGGAGGCTTACCTAGGAACCTACGTGCTGATACCTGACTTCTCGAGCCCCCCAGCCCCGGAAGGCTCTTGATTTTGGTTCCCTTGTTTCCTAGGCTCTGCTTTCCAGTGCAGGTGAACAGGCTGCCTCGGGAGACCCTGCTGTGTGCCACACTTTATGCGCTGCCCATTCCCCCTCCTGGGAGTTCCTCTGAAGCCAATAAGCAGAGACGGGTGCCTGAGGCCCTGGGCTGGGTCACTACCCCTCTCTTCAACTTCAGGCAGTATGTGAGCCCCAGGGGAGCAGCTTCTGGCCTTGGAGGAGAACCAGGGGATGGAGATAAAAACCTGGTTGCTACACTCGGTGTTGCCTGGGAAGGGTTGGCCACACAGAGCTCATTGTGAAGTCCAGAGGGCCTCAGCCTCAGTAGAGAAGCCAATGCACAGGTCTAGTGACCAGGACTATTGATGGAACCTGGTGGGTGGGGGAGGGGGCATGGGACAGCGGTGTTCCTGTAACAAGTCATCTGGTCCTGTCCTCAGGACTTTAGAGGTCATCTATCCAAGCCTTCTCTGCCTCATGGAGATATCCCAGCCAAGCGGTCATCCTGGTCAGGGAGTGGTGAGCTTGGAGAGGCTTTCTTCCATGGGAGCCTTCCTAGAGATTAGAAATAATAGCCGGGCGGCATGCCTTTAATTCCAGCACTCGGGAGGCAGAAGCAGGTGGATCTCTGTGAGTTTGAGGCCAGCTTGGTCTCCAAAGCGAGTTCTAAGAAAAGGCGCAAAGCTACACAGAGAAACCCTGTTTCGAAAAATCCAGAAATAAGAGCCGTGGTCTGTGGGAAGAATCAAAGAGACGGGTGGGGGAGACACTTAAGTAGAAAAGGTTTGGAGACAAGAGAGCAGGAGAGAATCCCACCACTCACAGTGGTTGGTAACTCATCTCCCTCTCCTTCTACCTTAGAGTTTTGACCTGTGGCCGGAAGCTTCTGGGCTTGTGGCCAGCAACACAGGAAAACTCCGGTGCCCGCTGGAGTGCACCTAATTTCCACCAGCCAGACAGTGTCATCCTGCAGGTGAGACACTCTCTCTCCCATCCAGCTGTCACACAGCACCAAAGTCGCCTCCAAGGCCCTCAGTGAGCTCTGGGTAGGAACTGCGGGCATGGGATGAGATGTGACTGAGCACTTCTGTGCATGTGAGGGCTTGAGTGGAAAGTATCCGTCCCCCATTTCACATCACTGTAGATGTAACCAACCGTCTTATAAATAAGAAACACAGAACCAATGCAAAGAAGAAAGCCAAGAGGTCAGAGCTAAGAGCTAAAACCTTACCCTTCCTCCTGCAGTGGTCCTACCTCTCCAAAGGAGCCGCTACTTCCTGTGTTAAAGTCTTTATATAGTCTCTGTTCTGCCTTCTCATTGGTTGTAAACCCAACCACAGGACTGCCTCATCACGGCCTGTTTGTATAGACCTCCAGGTGTTCTATGGTTGGTATTGAGATTAAAGGCATGTGTATCCAATGCTGGCTGTATCCCTGAACACACAGAGACTTACCTAGCTCTGTCTACCAAGTGCTGTGATCACAAGCGTACACCACCACTGCCCTGCTTTCCTATGGCTTGCTAATAGCTCTGACCCCCAGGCAACTTTATTTATTAACATACAATTAACATTTTGGTACAAAAGAAAAATATCACCATACATCACCCTCTGAAGGTGAGGTCTGAGACCTTCTCCACCCATAGCTCACCCTGTTTGGAGCCCTCATCCTTCTAGGCCTGATCCAAAAAGGTGCTTCTCTTGGGGCCCAAGAGAAAGCAATCCCGTTAGTCACTCAGGGAACCTATTCTCCTTGGAAGAAAGGAGAGAAGCTGCCTCAACCCTAGTTCTGATTGCCCTTTCTCAAGCCCGTGAGATGCTGTGGTATGGAGTAGGGAATGGTAAAACTGACAGAATATGAAATAGAAATATACAAAGTGCATGCTTCGGGAGGCAGGTGTTTTTGTCTTGACTCTGTGCCTAGAAAAACACCCAATTCATGCCAGGGTGCAGTGTGCACTTGCTGAATGAGCAAGTAGAACTCCTTGGAGAACTGTATCTTTCCGCTCTGATGCCCATTTTTGGAAGGAAATGATCACAGGTCCTAGAGTAAGTAGATCCTTCACCCAAGGTGTGGTCCCAGATCCCCTCAGGCTACAGCGCCTCCGGGACCACACTAGGGCGTCCCCAGCTTCAGCCTGGGCACTCTCAGTGGCTTACCCTAGTAATACCTGTTGAGGGGTTTGAGGTGGGGTTTTTCCTGTCTTTAAGCAGCTCAAGCCCGCCTTTCCCACCCATGTCCACTTCGCCTGTGTTCCTTTTTTTTTTGAGGGGAAGGCTCGGATGAAACAGGGTCTCTCTGTGATTCCTGCCTGGCCTGGAACTTACTGTGTAGATCAGGCTGCCCTCAGACATACAGTAGTACTCCTGCCTCAGGCTTTTTCCAGTGTTAGGATTCCTGGAGTAACCCACCACCACGCTAGGCTTCCTAGGGTTTCCTTTCAGTTTTTGCTAAAAGTTACAGCTGGGTTTTGGGGATCCCCATGGACATCTGGGTTATTTTACAAAGAGCCTCAGGGAAGGGGAGGGAAGGATTGAGGCACCAGAGTGTGAGAGAACAGCTGGGGACCCAGGGTAGTGGCCACCGCCACCTCCACTGACACTGTGTCTTCTCCTTGCTTCTTCTGCTTCTCTTCCGACCCTGTCCCAAGATTGACTTCCCCACCTCGGCCTTTGACATCAAGTTCACCAGCCCCCCTGGAGACAAGTTCAGCCCCCGCTATGAGTTTGGCAGCCTCCGGGAGGAGGACCAACACAAACTCAAAGACATCACGCAGAAGGAGTCCCTGTACTGGTAAGGCCCTGGACCCCTCCGTGTGTGACCCAGACCCCTCCGTGTGTGATCCAGCCTTCCCACTGTCTGTCCACGTCAGCCTGACCTTGTCCCTGCCCTGGTGCTGGAGGACTGGAGGCAGTCGGTGATCATTGCTACCACCTAGGCAGAAGGTGGTGGCAGCCCCCAGACCTTTCCCTAGCGGATGCTAGGGGAAATGGATAGGACAGGTCAGGAAATGAATGTCCAGCCCCACACTAGTGACCTGTCCCAGACCCACCTACCATGAGGATCAGAGCTTTGCCGCTACCCTAGATACACTTGTCTGGTGGGGCAGCTGGTTGCTGACCTCACCTCCCTGCCCCCACCTCCTCCTACCTACCCCCTTCCACACCAACAGCCTTTGCATTTTTCTAGCCTTGTCACATTCCAAAAAGGATGTAAAGGAGTCCAGGCTGATCTCATCCTTGGGGCTGCTGTGTCCACCAGTATTGGAGAGGGAGGGGTGAGAACGAGGGGAATCGGGGCTCTTGCTCATCCGAGCCACTTCTCCAGGCCCTGCATAGCCCTGTGGATATGCTGGGCGGGGGATCCAGAGATGCAGACCTCCCCGCCCCCACCCCACTCCTGACCCCTCACTTCATTAGCCCCTCAGCTCCTGTCTCCCATTAGACACCTGATCTCAGGCAAGTCCCAATTAGCTACAGACCCTTTAAAGCTAAGAGAAGTCCCAAGAGGCTTCTCAGCTGTCCAAACCCTGACAAGTGTTGCCCACTGCCCTCTAGTGGCCCTACTCGGGAGTCGTACCCTCAGGGCATCCCCTGGTCTGGTTTTACTGGCCCATGCGTCTGACACATGTCCCTGAGATGGGATCAGAGCTGAGATCTGGACCCTGCTTTCGAAGCTGAGCTTCACATTGCAGTCACCTGGGATCATTTTAAAATACCCGATGCCTTGTTTCTGGAGACATTCCGACTCAGTTGGCATTGGGGGGGTGGGACCTAGGCGCCAGAAGTCACCAAGCCCCTCAGGTGATTATAATGCACAGTGAAGTTGGGAAGCCACTGAATGGTAGGTAGTATGGGCAGCCATTCCCTTGGAATGTAAGTTCTCTGCCCTCGGGCTCACTCCACCGCTCTCCTCCTCGCAGGCTCTCGGATGCTGACAGGAAGCACCTGTGGGAAAAGCGCTATTACTGCCACGCGGAGGTGAGCTCCCTCCCCCTGGTGCTGGCCAGCGCGCCCAGCTGGGAGTGGGCTTGCCTGCCGGACATCTATGCTCTCCTGAAGCAGTGGACACACATGAACCACCAGGATGCCCTGGGGCTCCTGCACGCCACGTGAGTGGAAGCTCCTCCTTGTCCCGGCCTCAGCCCTGCCGTCACTGATGGGCCAGTTGGGGGACAGGTGGCACAGACATGAGTCTTCAGTGCTTTTCTAGTTTTCTTTTGGCTTTGTCTTGTGTCTCCCCAGTCTCTTAAGATTGTGCTGTCTCCTGGAGTCCACCACTGTCGCGTTTCCCATACATGCTTCATTAGGTGTCTAAGCGCTCTCCTATTCATCCATCACACAGCATTAAATTGCAAATATTTCAGCATGAACTTTTTGTTAAACAAACAATTTTGGGTTTTTGTTTTTGTTTTGTTTTGTTTTGTTTTTTGAGACAGGGTCTCGTGTAGCCCTACCTGGCCTGGAATTCGCTTTGCCAACCAGGCTGGCCTTGAACTCACAGAGCTTCAGAGATCTGCCTATCTCTGCCTCCCGAGTGCTGAGATTAAAGGCGCAGACCTCTGTGCTCCAAGGGCACGCACATTATTAGCAGAGCTAAGGGTTCCATTTTTTTTTTCTTTTGAGGCAAAATTTACATATAAGAAGATGCCCAAACCTCACATAATCATCCACAGTTCCAAAAAATGCTTTCCCTTGTACGGCCCAAACCTTTCTCTCTGAGTTCTGATTTTTAACAGTCCTCTCTTCTCTTTCTCCCAAAGAGTTCTTGGGGTCACGGGGCTCCCAGTCTGAGCTGCCTTTTCTAGATTGTACCCAGGCCTCCCGGCTTATTTTCTTGCCATCTCAGCAATCAAAATGTACCTGCCTTTGAGACTTTTTGAGGCTACATCTTTGCTAATCCCTGCAAAACTCATTTCCCGGGCCGTCTCTTGGCTTATATAAACCCCCACAGTTCTCTATTGCTTGCCTGGCAGGCTTTGTATTGTAGGATGTTACCAAAAAACCTGCTTCACCCACTCAAGGGCTCCTTGATGGTAGGAATTTTTAACACAGTGGGAGTTAAGGAAGAGCTCTGGGAGTGGTGTGGAGGACTTTGTTCTATTTCCTTTAAAGTGTTCAAGCCATAAGAAAGGCTATTTTCCTGCTCTTCCCTGCCCAAGGGAGACTGTCCATGAGGTGGGGGAGGGGAGCTTCCCTAAGGGCTGCCATCTAGAAGAGATGCCGATCTTGAGGGGGGAGGGGATAGAACTTTTCCTTCTCCGTGCCTCTGACACCCAGGCTCACGTCTCTGAGTTGCAGCCCGCGATGGGGATTGTCAAGTGTCTGAACTCTTTTACAGCTTCCCCGACCAGGAGGTGCGTCAGATGGCCGTGCAGTGGATCGGCTCTCTCTCGGACGCAGAGCTGCTGGACTACCTGCCCCAGCTCGTACAGGTGCGGGGACTTGCAGTTCCCATGCCCCGACTCGTCTTTCTACATCTGCCCTTGGAAGCCACTGTCCCAGGGCCAGTAGTCAGGGTAGATCTCAGGTGGTTAATGAAGCCTCCTGTTTGCTTTCTTCTGAACAGGCCCTGAAGTATGAGTGCTACCTGGATAGCCCCTTGGTGCGCTTTCTCCTGAAGCGAGCCATCTCTGACCTGAGAGTGACCCACTACTTCTTCTGGTAAACTCACGTGCAGAAAGAAGGGAGGTAGGCAGGGTCTTTAGTGCAAGCACAGTTCCCCTGTGGCAGGTAGGCGTGAGGCGCTAAGAGACCAGGCTCCAGTGTGTTTGCCGATCTACCCTGTGGCTTGGGTCTAGAGCATCTTCCTCAAGGAGGTCTTCATTCACCTTCATGTAACTCAGGGAAGACCATCTATATCCCCCTTTTCTATCCACCCAGAAGTATAAAGTCAAGATGAGCTGCAGAAGGGCTTCAGCTCAAAGACAGGGAAGACATTCAAAGTCTATTTCCCTCTCAGGTGTGGGGTGGGCTTTCTGAGTTGAGGCAGAGTATGACCCTTGCCTCCCTAGCTCACTGCTGTGGCTCCTGAGTGGCCTGACTCCCCCATTGGCCCTGCCTTGCAGGTTACTGAAGGATAGTCTCAAGGACTCTCAGTTCAGCATCCGCTACCAGTATCTGCTGGCAGCCTTGCTGTGCTGCTGTGGCAAGGGGCTGAGGGAGGAGTTTAACCGCCAGTGCTGGCTTGTCAATACCCTGGCCAAACTGGCCCAGCAGGTCCGAGAGGCCACCCCATCTGCACGCCAGGTAAGTAAGGCTGGCTCTCCCTGTCCCTATTTCTAGCCGAGGCTTGTGTGACTAGGAGTTTACTTCTCAGGCATCCTGAGAGGCAGGATGGGAAGGGACTGTCTCCGATTCAGAAATTAGAAGGAGGTGGCTGTTACCTGCAGGCCGTAAGCAGATAGTCCCCAAGCTGGCCACAGCTCATGAATGTGTTTTTTGCTTGGCTTGCAAAATATTAGGATTTTGACTTAGCTGTTTGCCTTAAAGGCAAGGCATACTTGTGTATGCTGTCCACTGCACAAGCTCAGTCAGTAGGTGAGGACTAAAGTCAGGTCACCTTTTGCTGTGGGGAGCCATGGTTCAGGGCTGAGATGGGTGACAGAAAGGGGCACCTTTATCTGTTTGTGTGGAGGCACTATGCCACACCAGTGGTGCTTCCGGTTTCTGACGTTCAAAACTTGGGAGATCATTGTCTGTAAGTCTGGATCTTCCGCTTCTCTTAGCAAAGCCCGGAAGGACTTAGCCCTTGTGATACCACTTGCCCTCCATTCTATGCCTGCTTCTTCCCTTCTCCTGGCTGCCTTGCCTCTGTAGAAACTCAGCTGTGCTTCTTGAGCACTGAGCAAGTCTGGGACCCAAGTGGGTGGTGGTCCTTTCCAAGAGTTTCTCAGAAGTTGTCCCTGTTACTCAGGCACAGGACTAGGCTCCTTCCTCTGGGAGATAGATGCTTGGCCCTCAATGGAGCCTCTGGGCCTCTCACCTCATCCCCACTCTCCCCCCACTCCCTCTGAAGGGCATCCTTCGCACGGGCTTGGAAGAGGTGAGGCAGTTCTTTGCCCTCAACGGTTCATGCCGTCTGCCGCTTAGCCCCAGCCTGCTGGTAAAGGGCATTGTGCCCAGGGTGAGTCTCTGCTAGATGCAGAACTTCAAAGAATGGGGACCACTCGGGGGAGGTGAGGGCCTCTTTACCCTGTCTTAGGAGAGGAGGGTGGAGGGCAAACAGGTGGCCTCTTCCCAGCTTGACTGTGTGTGTGGACTCGGCCGACAACTGTAACTGTGTGCAGGGCAGAAGAACTGGGTCAGAGGCTGGGTCCCCCTGGTGATGCTGAGGGTGGAGCTGGGGAAGGTGGTGAGGATGGCCGCTCTTTACCGCCTCACTGCCCAGCACGGGTCTGTTGGTTGGTTGTTTCGATTCATCCTCACAACTCTTAGACATGTGGTCCTCTTGTGGAAGTGTAGGACGTGGGCTTTACCGGACGTCACAAACTAGTAAGTTGTGTACAGAGCCAAGGGAGGCGGGTGGGCAGTCAGGTGTTAGAGCCAGGGTTCTAGCAACTGAAGCCAGGAAGAGAGAAGCAAAGGAAAGGAATGTGGACTTTGGGTTCCCGGGAAATATGGAAGATGTCATGAGCATGTCCTGGGTGTGGACCGCCCTGACATGAGTCACCGCCCTCTCCACTGTACAGGACTGTTCCTACTTCAATTCCAATGCGGTCCCCCTGAAGCTCGTCTTCCAAAATGTGGATCCCCTAGGTGAGAACATCCGGGTCATCTTCAAGGTGAGGATGCTTCGCCCAGCAGGGTATGAAGGCACAGGAGGGATGGCCCTGGGACAAGCCTGGGCTATGTAGTGACTTCCAGGCCAGGCTGGGCTAGATACTGAGACACTGTTTCAAAAAACATAACAAGGCAAAAACCGTGTCTCCGAAAACCAAAATCAAACAAACAAACAAACAAAAAGGCAGCAAAACCAGTACTTTAGTCATGCCTAGCAGGAATGAAAGCAGTGAGAAGAAGAGAATGTTCCAGACTGGCAGGAAAGGTCTGAACTGTTCCATTCTCCTGTCCTCTCCTCCATCCTCTTCCTCCATCCTCCCTCCCTCCCTATTGCTGGGGATTGAACTCAGGGCCGTGAGCATCCCAGGCAATGACTCTAACCACTGAGCCATATCTCTAGTTCTCATGCCGCCTTTTAATATTGGAAAGACCATCGAGTAAAAAGGGATTCTGATAAATGCTTCATGGCCCCAGAAGGCTAAGAGCAGTGTTAGGAGAAACAGAGGCACTGGATAGCTCAGAATATGGGAACCCTTTCTGGGAGGCAGGGCTACTCCCACAAAATGCCATGGGCAAGGCGATGCTCGGATTCTGGTAGAGGATGTGGCTGGCGGCTGGAGCGTTTTTATGAGGTGCTGGTTACACTAGATGGGCCTCATGTTTTCCCTCTGACTGGCTCCTCCCTGGTGCTGAGAAAGAAACAAATGAGCGTCTCAGAGGATGCTCTGCAGAGGGGCAGGCAGCACGCACCTACCCGGGGCTCAGGAATGGAACGTGTGCTCAGCATTCTAGAACCTCATAGCACAAGTTTGCTGGGTACTGTAGTTAGTTTCTGATCTGGTAGAAATGTTCAAGTTTTTAAAAGGCCTGGTGAACCAGACATGGTGGTGTGTATCTGTAATCCAGTACTCACAGGCCGAGGCAGGAAGATTGCTGGTCAAAACCAGCCTGGGCTGCCCAGAGAGAACTTGTCTCAAACAAACCAGTCTAGTGATCAGGAGGGTTTCTTGCAGAAAAGGAACCATAATTCAGTTCAGATGGGGGATGCAACAATGGGGGAGGGGCAGGGAGCACAGCAGGGGGCAGACTGCAGAGCTCAGCATCACAGCTCCTGTTCCTTAACCTCATGAGGGCCAGATCAACAGGTGTGTGACAGAAAGCCAGGGAACTGCAGTCTGTCCCTGCTGCTGCAGTTTGGAATGCTGTGGGGTCTGGGAGCCTGGAGGAGGGAGTGGAAATGGATTTTAATCACCCCTCTTCCCTCTGCAGTGTGGGGATGACCTTCGCCAGGACATGCTCACCCTGCAGATGATTCGAATCATGAGCAAGATCTGGGTGCAGGAGGGGCTGGATATGCGCATGGTCATTTTCCGATGCTTCTCCACTGGCCGAGGGAGAGGTCAGTGGGGAGTCGGGCAGGGCATCCCTTCCCTCACTGCCTGCTTTCCCAGCATGAACAATGGAGAACAGAAGGGCAGGACTGTTCCATGAGAAGATGTGGGGTGACTTGAAAAAGAAAGCAAGGGAGAGACTGTTGGGAAACAAAGCAGACCTGGAGGCATAGCAACCTCTGTGGACTTTGGATCTTGATCAAGCAAGCCAATTGTAGTTTTGAGATGACTGTAGGAAAATTTGAAAATAGGCTGGCTTTAAGGGCCTCTGTTAAGTTTTTTTGGATGTGACAGGTACATGGTTATTATGTCCTTGTTCATTATATTTAAAAGAATCTATTGGGCTGGGCAGTGGTGGCGCACGCCTGTAATCCCAGCGCTTGGGAGGCAGAGGCAGGAGGATCTCTGTGAGTTCAAGGCCAGCCTGGTCTCCAAAGCAAGTTCCAGAACAGCTAGGACTGTTACACAGAGAAACCCTGTCTCAAAAAATAAATAAATAAGTAAATAAATAAAAAAGTATCTATTGCATGAAGTGGCGTGTCTAAAGCAGAGAGTGGTAACAACACATCTATAATCCCAGCTCTCAGATGAGGTAGGAGGATCAGAAGTCCGAGGCCAGGTTGAGCTACAGAGTGAGACCCTCCAGCTGGAACAGCAGGAAGTAGGAAGCTAACTGGGTAATGGAAGATGAAATGAAATTAGCCAAAGTGTTGATAATTGCTGAAGCTGGGTGATGGCTACATGAGAATTGATTAAAAGCCCTGTATATATTTTAAGAGTGTCATAGTAAAATCTGAAAAGAAAAAAAAAGAAGCAATCTCATGACCTAGGGAAGCCTAGAGCCAGTCTAGACTATGTGGTGTGGGCGTGGTCTTCTTACCATCTTCCATCGTGGAATCCTCCTACTGGCAGACTTTGTCCAAAGGCTCTGGGGCTTTGCTCGTGGGAAGCGAAGTGTCTAGTCCAGCGAAGACAGACTTCCTCACTCTGTTCTGAAGCCTGAGTCTGACCCCTTCTCTCTCAGGGATGGTGGAGATGATACCCAACGCTGAGACCCTGCGCAAGATCCAGGTAGAGCATGGGGTGACTGGCTCCTTCAAGGACCGTCCCCTGGCCGACTGGCTACAGAAACACAACCCTGGGGAGGATGAGTATGAAAAGGTAGGTGACTGGGGCTTATGGCTCCGCTCCCACCAGACCCGCCCGCACACAGATTAGCCAGCTCAGCTTTGCTGAAGGATGTGCTCTTTGTGGACCGATGCTTCTCTATAGCTAGAGATGGGTCAGATGACTGTTGTAAATTAACAGTATCTTTTGGTATTGGTCAGATATTGTTTTAATTAACCCAACCCCCTATTTTTGTGGGCATGAGTCAGGTGCACCCCTTACTCCAAGCAGTGGGGCTGGTATGCAAGACTGTAACTTGAAGCCAAGATTGAGACTAGTGATGAGATCAAAGAGGCCTGGCTGGCCCCTGACTAGAGGGAAGGCGGTGAGCTTCCAGGGATGGCAGAGCCTTGGTGGTCTGCTGTTACCCACAGCCAGTCCACAGCTTCATGACTGTAGTCTTTGGGTTAATGAAGTTTGGGGTGAGAGTGGAAAGGGGCAGGTTACAATAAAAATACCAGACTGTGGCACATACTTTTAATCCCAGCACTCCAGAGGCAGAGGCAGGTCGATATCTCTGAGTTTCAAGCCAGCCAGGGCTACATAGTGAGACTCTGTCTCAAAAACAAACAAAAATGCCAGAATGTTAATTCCTATAAGGCTTGCTTCTAGGAAACATAAATAGTAATTTATGTTGATCAATGCATTTTATTCTGGAAGGAAGACGTGCAGGCATCCAAATTATAACCAGAATATGCCTGATGGGTGTGTGATGGGGGGGGGGTGTCTTAAATGGCCCTAGTAAGTTTGTGGTTCCCCAGGCTTTGTTGGTTTGGTTGGTTGGTTGGTTGGTTTTTCAAGACAGGGTTTCTCTGTGTAGTTTTTGGTGCCTGTCCTGGAACTCACTCTGTAGACCAGGCTGGCCTCGAACTCACAGAGATCCACCTGGCTCTGCCTCCCGAGTGCTGGGATTAAAGGCGTGCGCCACCGCCACCACCGCCCCGAGGTTCCCAGGGTTCAATCCCTTAGCCCCCCTGTGCTCTCTAACACACTCTTGACTGACATGCCCTCGGTTACGCCCTCTATCCCTACTCATGTACTGATGACTCCAAAGCCCTTCTTGAAGCCCCTTTTTTCAATGCAGCCTAAGCCTCTCTAGCCCTGGCCTGCTGGAGTCCTCTGCAGCATCTCTGCCGTCATCAAAGTCCGTGGAGGCAAAGCTTAGTTCCCCGTCTCTACTCCCCTCTTGAGGCCTGCTTGTTTTGTGTTTCCCATCAGAAAATGTAGGATGCTGCAGTCACCCACACCAGAGCCACCAGCTTCTTCATAGTCCCTCTGCCTGGTTTCAGGGACTTAAGTCCAGAGCCATTCATGTCACAGCTTTGCTCCGGGTTTGTCAGAGGCTCCTCCCAGATGAATCCAACATCTCCATCACTGCCTTTGTCATCCAGCCTGGCCGCCCTGGTCTCCTGCCCTGATCACTTAGGCTCCAGGGTAGGGGATACGTGCTCGTGGTTAGCGCCTTTAGACGATGATACCCTTTGGCCTAGAAAGTCATTCCCTCTTCCTCAGCCTCGAAAGCTGCTCCATCTACATCATGCGACTCCACCTTGGAGAGAACCGTTGCTTCTTCTCTCCCTCCTCCAAACCCATGTGCTATTTATGCTAACGTGGTTTTTCAGGTGTCGAAGGCCCGCATAACAAGTGCTGCGCTAGGTGTTGGATTGTAATTACTCCATGCCAGTGTGCTAGCAAGTCACAATAAACGTGAAAGTGTCTACAAGCGGGCGCATACCTGGAAGCTGACTCTCTTAATTTTTTTTTTCCCTTTTGGTTTTTCAGACAGGACCTCACTCTGTAGCAGAGCTCAGGCAGGCCTGAAACTCACAATCCTCCTGCCTCAGCTTCCTGAGTGTTGGGATTGTAGGGATGAGGCACGGTGCTAGTGGTTTCTTATGGTAATGCCTAGAAAAGAACGTGACTGTACTCAGTAAACGACACCCATATTTTACCAGTGAGACCCTTAAGTTAGGAGGGGGACCCCATATAAATTGAGGTTCATACCTGCCCGACTCAGGGAGGAGGTAGGGGGAGTGTAGTCATTACTGGTGGGCACCGGTACAGCTTTTTGTGATCCGCCAGAGGCCTCATCTAAGATAGAATACCTATGACAGGGGCAGGTTAATGGAGATGTTAAGCCAAAACTGGGATTGGATGGGCTATGCTCCTCACCAAGTGGTTTCTTTTCATTTCATTTCATTTCATAGATTTTTGCTTTCTAAGAAATGGTCTTTCCATTACAGAAGCTGAATTCTGTAATATCTGTTTTGAGAGTCACTATGTGGCTCTGGCTGGCCTGGAACTCATTATGTAGACCAAGTCAGCCTAAAACTCACAGAGACCTACCTCTGCCTCCCTCCCAAGTGCCACCACACCTGACCCCTCCTTTTTTTTTTTTTTTTTTTTTTTTGGTGCATGAACGTGAGTGGGATAAGTGTACACACCCATGGGTGTGCATGCTAAGGCCAAAGCAAGACGCCAAGTGTCTTTCTCTGTCACTCTGTACTTTACCGTCTTTAGATAGGGTCTGTTGAGGAAGGAACTGGAAGCTTGCTGTTTTGGGGAGGTTGGCTAGTGAGCGCTCAGTCCCATCACATTGGGGTTACAGGCACGCGCTGTCATACCTAGCTTTTTACATTGGTCCTGGGGATTCCAACTCAGGTCCTCAGGGTTATAGCACAAGTGCTCCTACCTCAGCCCCTCCCACCCCTGGAGCCCCAAAATATCTCCAACACATTTTACCAAATAGAGATGTCTGATTTTCAAGTGCAAAACAGTACAGGAAGTGTGAAGCTGTCTCAGCTCTTCTTTGGAGCGCAGGGTTTTAATTAGGGAAGCATCTAGCTGGTCCCAAACGCTAAGAGTGTTATTTGGGACAGGAAGAAGGGTCATGTACCAGGCTTTTTCTTTTGGGCCACCAGCCAGCTCCCAAATCATGTCACAGAGACTTAGTTTTGAATGCCCAGCCTAGCTTAGGCATGTTTCTGGCTAGCTCTTTTAACTTAAAGTAACCCGTTTCTCGTTATCCTACTTTTGGCCTTGGGGCTTTTTACCTTTCTTACTTCTGTAAATCTTACTTTCACTGCTTCTCTGTGTCCGGCTGGCATCTGCCTGGCATCTTGCCCTGGGCATGTCATTTCCTTCTCTTTCTCCTTGAGCCTAGATTTCTCCTCCTATGTATTCTCTCTGCCTGGCAGCTCTGCCTAGCTATTGGCTGTTCAGCTCTTCTTTAGTAGACCAATCAGGTGCCTTAGGCAGGCAAGGTGAAAGACATGCATCATTGAACACACATCCTTACATTGTTAAACAAATGCAGCAGAAACAAACAAAGTAACACATCTTTGCCTAGTTAAAATAAGAGTCTACAACCGGGTCAGGTGCCCTGAGTTCTGATACTCAGCATCCACTCCTGAGTCAGGGTTATCACGACCTGTTGGAAGAGTTTTAAGCATCAGTCTTTCTGTCCACTAAGGTCTCC
>CABHPH010157511.1:0-40107 GCA_902168325.1 Peromyscus nudipes | reverse complement strand
TTCTTTCTTTCTTTCTTTCTTTCTCTCTCTTCCTTCCTTCCTTCCTTTCTTTCTTTCTTTCTTTCTTTCTTTCTTCCTTCCTTTCTTTCTTTCTTTCTTGAGAACACAATGGAAAAAGAATGGCACTTGAGTCATGTAGATTTTTTTATTCTCAGCTTCAGGATAAAAGAATGAGTATAAAAAAAGAGAACCATGGAAGGGCAAGGTACAAATTTTGTTTATTCTATATATTTAATCACTATTCATCTTTTAGAGAGTGAAAGTGAAGCCCTGTGGTTAGTGTAAAAAGCTAAGAAGATAGAGCCGGGCGTTGGTGGCGCACGCCTTTAATCCCAGCACTCGGGAGGCAGAGGCAGGCGGATCTCTGTAAGTTCGAGGCCAGCCTGGGCTACCAAGTGAGCTCCAGGAAAGGCGCAAAGCTACACAGAGAAACCCTGTCTCGAAAAACCAAAAAAAAAAAAAAAAAAAAAAAAAAAAGCTAAGAAGATGTAGATTCAAAATAGATCTACTCTGTTTTGGCCCTATGACTGTGGGCAAGCTATTAACCTTGCCTATTTTGATATAACAGCAATAAGAAATGACATATAGGTCTGTCACAAGGATTAATTTTGAAAACTAAACACATATAAAACACCTAATAATATTAGGTATAATAATAATGCCCAGCACACAGTAAGCATTCAACTAAAATATATTTCTGTTCTTTTAAGTGCCTTCCCAGAAAAATCCATTTCTTATATAAAATATTTAGGAAGGGCCTACTCCCTTAGGCTTCTAAATATCACTTCAACAACTTCAAATTTGAACGATTCAACTTTAACAGTGGTTGGAGATTTAGCTCAGTGATAGAATGCTCATCTATACTGCCTAAGGTCTTGGGTTTTATCCCCAATACCTCTCTCAAAAAGAAAAGTCAAAGACATAACACTCAGAAATTGACAAGGCCACTGAAACATCTTTTAAATTATTTTGTTTATTATATTTATTTGTGGTGTGTGTGCTCCTGTGTGCTCCTGTGCACAGGTCAGAGGACAACCGATGGGAATTGGTTTGCTCCTTCTACAATGTGAGTCCCAGACACTGGTCTCAGGTATCAGGCAATAAGGATTGGCAGCAAGTAACCTTGCCTTTGGAGCCATATCGTATGACACTTGTAACACTGGACCACATAAAAAAATAGTCATTCAACTTGAAACTGATGGAGTGTTGAGATGGAAATATGAAATTCTTATCACAAGGACAGATGCTAACAACTAAATCAAACAACTGACTGGAGGAGAGCATTTCCAACACAGTGGTTAACAGTCCTGTTTAATTTAGAGTTGACTTGGATCATCACAAAAATACGAAAGTCAACAGAAAATTGGTAAAAAAAAAATCTGAGCAAGTTACTTATAAAATCGGTATGAAAAAATCACTAATCATATAAAATGATCTTCAGCTCTATTAGTAGCAAAAGAAAAACATAGGGAACAAAGAAATCGGTATGAAAAAATCACTAATCATATAAAATGATCTTCAGCTCTATTAGTAGCAAAAGAAAAACATAGGGAACAAAGGGAATATTTTGCCCATCAGGTTGATGGAAATAAATGAATACATTGATAATCATGAGATTATTAAGCTTAAAAAACAAAGGAAGTATATTTCTTTAGAGAAAGTATGGTATTTTCTTCAAGAGTTTAAATGCTTGAGTTCTGTGACATATAAATATAATTATAGAAAGAATTAGAGAAATATCCCATGATTATATATATATATGTATATATATGTGTGTGTGTGTTTGTTTTTGTATGTGTGTGTGATATATGATAATGATATTTTATAATGATAACATATCATTATATGCATAAGGGTATAATATATAATAATATTGATTATAATACAATTTGAAATATTAAAATCATTGATAATTAATTGAATACAAATATTATTAAATATCACTTAAATCTAAATACTGGGATTCTTTAATCTGTAACAGAAAAATTCAAAATGGCCAAAAATTAGAAAAAGTTATTATCACACTCATTAAAAATTCCACTAGAAAAATATCTTGAGAGTTAGTTTATTTATTGGACTAATGTTTCATAAAGAATAATGATGCTGTTGTATTGGCATATAACCTTCCTCTGCTTGACATATAACCTTCATTTTCTCAGTAATTTCATTCATCATTATATGGTATCACCGATACAAGTGTTTCAAGTTGTTGAGCAAAAAAAATTTTAAGGCATATTTTTTAACAAACAGAAATATCCCTTGAACATACTTTAATCAAAATCATATGGCACAGACATTTAAGGCAAATTCCAAGCAAGGGAAATAGGGTTCTTTGGTTTGGTTTGTCAAAGAATATGGCCTTATAGCAATAAATAGGTTGTCTTACCATCCTGGAAAGCTACCTGAAAGGAATAGCAGGAGTAGACATGACCTTGAAATATTTGATGCTTTCTCTGAACACTAAATTCGATATTCAATTACCTCTGATGAGTGAAATTAAAAGATAAAGAATCCAGAAGGAGAAGTTATGCGATGAAAACAAATAGTGCTTCAATTTCAGAAGCTTCATGCAATTATATTAGGATTTTGTTAATCTCCTTTAGTCAGAACAATTATACAGTGCTTCTGGATACTGCATGGGAGTTTAGGCGGTGCAATTCACAAGTCCAGGAAGAAGAGTAAGACCAACTCTGGTTGTATACAACTTTATCACAGGGATTTCTCTTTAGTGACTGTTACATCCTATTCTACACAAGTGAACTTATTATTCAAAACAGTAAAGTTTTTTAAATTAAAATATTCATGAATAGGTGATGAAGAAAAAGCTCACTGGTTAAGGGCATCTGCTGCTCTTCCAGGTTTTAGTTCCCAAATCCCACATGGCATCTTATTACCATCTATAACTCCAGTTCCAGGGCATCTGATGCCCCCTTCTGGTCTCTGCTGTTATCAGGCATATTTACATGGCACACACACACACACACACACACACACACAGACATGTGTGGGCAAAACTCTCATACACATAAAATAAAACAAAGGTCAAAATAAATATCAATAAATTACAAAGAGGAAAATCAGTCTCTGGTTTTTCTTGGTAAGATACTTGATCATATTCCAACCACACTTTCCTCATAAAAACCCTCTTCTTCAGCCCTTAATGGAGACTGAAACAAAGAAAAACTCCATGGCAAAGTCTGTAGTTTACAGGGCCACTGTAGAGTTCTATTCTACCAAGAGTTTAGCATTCAGGTAGTGAAGAATCAAAACACTCAAATGACACAGAGACATGTGGGAACTGCCTCATTATTTTGTTTATTGCTATTGTTGTCTGTAAATATTTTACTTTTAAAAACTATGGCTTTAAAAAACTCAAATGAGTCTTGTAGTTGAGGAGAGTCTTGTAGCCACTTCCTAGTGGATGATCAAGTGGCTGAAGGACATTTTCAATGTTTTATCACCATCATCACTACCTAGTTCACAGAATTTTTCCTCATCCCATATGGAATTCCCATACTCATTAAGTAATCACTCTATGTTTCTTCCCTCAGCCAGTGGCAGCCAAGAAACTGTTTTCTGCCTCTACCAGGTGTCCTGTCCTGGATATGTCCTATCAAGGAAATAATATAACATGTGTTCTCTTGTGTCTGGCTTCACAGATCATTTAACTGGAGTCCATTAAGCATCTATATGCTACGTTATCTGAAACTAGCTTTGCTCAGAAAAAGGATTTTTCAAAACAAATTTTTCTCTTTGCAAAGAATAATAAGCCGCATAACATTTAGAATGGATAAACATGTAAATAGACAATTCTAATAGCACACAGCAAATGAAATGATAGATATTTGCTTGGGGATTATGGAAGAAATGTAATTATCCTAACTCAGCTGCCTGAGAGGGATTCAAGTGAGGTGATACAGGTTTCTATAATTGTGGTGGTTAATTCTGATCATCCACTTGACAGAATCTAGAATCACCATGGAAACAAATCCCTGGGCCTGTCTGTGAGGGATTTTCTAAGTTAGATTAACTGAGGTACAAATGGCCGCCCTAACTGTGGATGACACCATCCCATGGGCTGAGGTCCTAGACTGAATGAAAAAGAGGAAATGAAGTGAGGGGCAGTATTTATCTCTCTCTGCTTCAGGCTTTTCTTGGCTGTATCACGGTCTTGCGGCCATGACTTCCCTACCTTGATGCCTATACCCTCAAACTCTGAGACAAAATAAATGCTTCTTTCCCCATATTGATTTGTCAGATATTTGTGATTATATCTGATAACGAGAAAGGAAACTAATATGATACTAATGGATTATAGCACATTAATGAATGGTCTCGGAGAAGAGAAAGGAAGGCCTTAGGAGATAGAAAACATACATGGAAAGAGATGCCATGAGAGGCTTTATCCAAATCAGTACTTCAACAGTCTAATAAATGAACCACAACTCACACAGGATCTGAGAATAAGAAGGAATAGACACAAGGGTGATGCAATGGGAGGAGTCGATTGGCTGCTCAAGCCTGGAGAGTGTTGTCAAATCTCAACTCTCTCAAAAACTTTTGTCTGGACTAACTCACACATGTTTAAGACTCAGGGATATATTGACCCCAAATCCTTTTTATTCACATTTTTTAAGGACAACTCTTCATGGTTATTGTTTTATCTTTATTTGTATGGATGTTTTGCCTAAGTGTGTGTCTGAGCCACACATGTGCACCATGTGTACCTGGTGTCTGCAGAGGGAATCAGATTCCCTGGGGCTGGAATTACAGGTAGTTGTAAGCCACCATGTGAGTGCTGGAAATTGAACCGAGGTCCTCTGGAAAAGCAGCCAGCCTTTTTATTCACATTTTTATGTTCCATTTAAAGCATAGACACATGGAAGACATTGCATGAAATCATAAGAGAATGTTGCCATCCCTCACAGACAAAATAAAATAAGCACATGAAGAAGATTGTGAAGTGGAATTCTGTTACTTAAATAACAAGATAAGTCATAGTCACAAATGAAGAAGGAGATGAAAAATGAAATTAAGCCACCATGGTCCATGCTTCTGGACTGAGTAGTGTCTTATCTCCAGGATTTCTTTTCTTTGCTGACTTCAACCTCTTTCTCCATCCTTTAGTGTCTGCCTTTGCTGACTCCATGAACTGAGGGCTCCCCTATCCTCAAGCAAAGAGACAAATGCACCTAAGACAGGCTGTCTGCAGTAAAGAGTGTGTCCTTCAATGGTCACCTTGGGGACAGCTCAGCATCTTCATGGGCTCTCTGAGTAAGTGAGATCAGCTAACTGATTTGGGAACACATATGACTTCCATTGTTTACTAAGGTCCTAGTTTACACTCTGAGCCTATGGAGAACATCTGAGATTGCATTCACTATTACAAAAAGGCATATAGCGACCTCTGACCCCTAGTATCCTCACCACAGTCTTTAGACAAATAAAAACATAACTCCAGGTTTTCCTCACCTCATGACCTTAATCCTGACCAATACTTTCCCATTGTTTGGAAAAATCCATATCTAGTTAAAAACACATAAAGAAGATATCACTCCTATATACTGAATCAGGGTTATTTTCAGCATTGTACATACAACAATTATAATAAACTTCCAGAAGAGTCTTCTTTTAAAAGGAATTAATAGTTGTATCCCACATACATTATACCCAGCTGTGGCTTGATGGCTTTTAAGATGAGTTGAATAAAGGAAGAAAGACAGACATTTTCTGAAGAACAAAGAAATTATTGAAGTAGAAAAACAGATTGGAGGAATGTGGACTCTTACCACATTCTGAGTCTTATAATAGATTTAGGTAGTTCCAGAATAATATTTTCTTTAAAAATATTCATTATACTTGCCTAGAGACCTGAAAATGACTTCTCTTTGGCCAAAGAAAGCAGAGTAAGAATGTTGGATTTCACTGGAATCTATTTCCCTATGCATATAGTGCTGGGTAACAAAAATAAACATTAAAAGTACCTATCACATTTTACATCCTCAGAGAAGATCATGTACAAACAAACAATCTCTCCTGACTCTGCAGAGGGTGTAAGATGAGACATCTGGATTTTATTCTGCTCTCAGGAGGAGGAAAGAAGAGGCCTGGGCCAGGGGTTCCATGTCACTCCCAGTTCCCACCACATGTTGGGTACTTTGGCAGGTAGGAGCTGTATTTCACACAAAGCAACTAAGGCTGGAGTTCAGGGAAAGCAAATGTAGAACCAGTGTTCTTGCCTGATTCTAGAGAAGTTTCTTCATGTTCCTCAGTCTCACTTTCTCATGTCAAATGAGGACTATAGAGCCTTTCTTATTGGATACAGATTTTTCCACTAATGTTTTCAATTATTTTTTATGTGAACAAGTGATTCATTAGCATGTTACTGATTAAATAAGACACACGTATGCAACGTCTTGCACATAGACATCAAATATGTGGTTTTAGTTATGACTATGATGTCTCAGTCCCATCTATCAGGGTGAAGATCTGAATAAGTTCATGGAATATTATTTTTTCTGACTAATAATCAAAAGACAACTTTGTCTTTATCCCTTCACCATTGTAAATATTATGACTCTAACATTTTGCCACAAGACATGAAATAATCTTGTATTACAATATCAGAAATGATGTAAGCCTCAAATTTCTCTAAGCAGCCCCTGATGAGACACAAAGGGTGAAGGGTAGAAGAGAAAGCAGGAATGGGTGAAATTTACAAAGAAACAGTTTGTTCAGTAGAAGGAAAACCTTAGAGCATTTGAAGTATAGAATAGGCTGGACAAATTCACAGGCTTATTTTTCAGCTGTCCTCTGAAGGATTAAATTATTTTTGTACCTGCATTATTTCTCCCTACATAACCATTACTCTGGACCCTGCTTAAGCCTTTTTGTTTGGTTGGTTGGTTTGTTTGTAGCATAATTTCTTTATTGATTTGTTGGGAATTTCACATCAAGTAACCCAATTCCACTCACCTCTCAGTCCCTCCATATCCTCCCCTCACCCCTGCAGGACCTCCCAAAAGAAAATTAAAAACAAAAATCAAAACAAAACAAAACAAAGCAAGCAAGCAAACAAACAAAAACAAGAACAAACCAAACCAAAAAAAAAAAAAAAACCCTCTCTTCGTTTCTCCTTTCCTGCCTCTCGCACCTCTTCATTCATCCTGGTGGCATTGGAAATAGAGGTGTGTCTCATAGTATACCCTTTTGTCCATTCAGCTTTACTAGCAAATGTTCATTGCAATGAGTCACTGGTCTGGTTCAAGGCCTCTGGTTTCTGGCACACCACCATCACTGGATCCTCACTGGAATTCCTCTGGGATATTCCGCAGCCACCCTGAGTCATGGAGATCCTTTGGGTATCGTTCCACAGGGCCAGTCCCTTCACGAGCTCCAGCATGTCCTAGGTGGGGTAGATGTAAGGATGGGCCAACACAAGGCCTTTTCTAATGACGGGAAATCCACTTTGTCTCATTTGGACAAAGTGTCCCAGGGTGATAAACTATTTTTGATTAGAGGACAGAGCACAAATCTTCAGACTGGGTGGGCTGTGTGCAGTCTCCATTGCTGTTTCAGCTCTGGTTCAAAAGTGCAAATCCATGCCTTTCTCACACTCCATTCAAACACTGGTAACCAGTTATCTCACTTCATATATTTTCCAGCTCTACTCTTTAACTTTTATAGATGTACATTTTTATGAGATTAAGTGTGTGTAGACTCCATGGGAAGGGGAGAAAGAGTTTTGAAGCATGGAACGGAAAGGGATTAGAAGGCATGTGATATCAAAGTGAAAGAGTGAGTACATAGAGTGGATAATTCTAAGACAGAAGAAAGCAGGGAGGTGGGGGACAGGATAAGCAAAGGGCCAACCAAAACTAATGATATATGAAAAAACCTTGAGGCAGCTTAATATTGTATAAGCTAATTGAAAAACAAAATAGGCATCAAGCAAATGTGTGGCTGTCATAGTTAATCCATATCAAAATGTTCCTATCCACTAGCCATAGCACTTCTACGATGTGTTTGTTAGTCTATGAACTCTGAAAGAGAGTTCAATTTAATTTACAGACAGGGAAACTGAGACTCAAAGACGGCAAGTAATTTTCCTCAATATTACATTCCTTGTTAGGAGGAGAGGAGAGGTAAAGTCGGGACCCAGAATGCAAAGCTAAAGGTGTTGTTTTGCTTCACTTTTGTTCATAGTAGACAAGATCTCTGCCAGCCAGAACCCCAACGTTTTTACTTTTTATTTTGAGACAGGGTCTGTAAGTTACCCAGGCTGTTTCTGAACTCATTCTGTAGCCCAGGTTGAACTTGAGTATAAAATACTTGAGCCTCAACTGACTGAGTAGCAGAGATTGTAGGTCTGTATCCCAGGGACAATTACAGAGCTTAAAGGGGCTCTTTCCACTCTATATGCCATCTCTGTTCCCAGGGAAGCATAAAGACATATACAGTATCCTCTTGTTCCTGAAGTTCATGAAAGAATTGCAGAAATATTCCCTTTGTCACATTAAGCATCAAGTTCCCATGGCTCTGATAATATGGCTTTCAATTTCACTACAATGCTCATTTTAACTGAAGTAAGATTTTTTAGTTATCTTTCCCCTTAAAAGCCATATCTAATATTTATCTTTTACCTTCTTCTTGATCAGTATAATTTTGCTCCATACCTAAAAATATCATATGGATTTATGGGTAGATAATATGGATTTTTTGGTGCAGGATTATAACAACTGTTCAGTTTGATCTGACTGCCTCTCTAGTACACAAAACAGAGATTCAAAGCTTTATTTTGCCTTGTCTTAATTGTTATAAATTTTGCCTGTGTAACTTATCTATGTCCTAAGATAATATAAGTTCTATAGGATGTACAATGAGAAAGGTTAAAAAAAAACCACTACCCTATAATCACCAATGGCCACTTAAAATTGGATAGTAGATCCTCACAATACTACCATTGTCAAAAGAAAGACATTAGAGAATGCAATGTTGAAAGATTGCAGACAGCATTCAAGATGGCCCCACATCTTGTTATGCTGGTGACTCACTCAATCACTGTGGGATCTTCCCTAGGGTCAAGAGTGTGGGCTGGATGAAATAGAACACAAACTCTGAGAGAATACATTATCATTTTTAAGACTGATTACAAAAAGACTCGATTTCCCTCCTCTGTCTCTGTCTCTTTCTGTCTCTGTGTCTCTGTCTCTCTCTGTGTCTCTGTCTCTCTCTCTCCTTTCTACTTACTGTGCCTCACTTGCATATTATGATGGGGCCAATGTTCCTAAAGTTGCCTTTCCCTGTGGAAGATTCATGTAGCAATAAAGAATGTAGGCTACTGAGGCCAGCTCAGCAAAGAAAGGAGAACCTCTCTCCAGCATCCTGAGGGAAATGAACCCTGCCAACAGCCATGTGAGTGAACTTAGAAAGGAGCCTTCCATCCACCTAGTCCTGACCTAACAGCCTCCCCGTCACCTTAAGTTCAGACTTTGGACTAAAGTTTAATCTCTATCTAGATTCCTGGCTCTCAGATTCAATGTGACAAGAAATGATTATTAAGTTCATTAGGCAGCTGTGTTTCTGAGTCATTTCTTACACAGCAATGAGTAACTAATATCACAAGCATTTGTTCTTAGCAAAAGCAATGAGCCTTCTTAGTGAAAAAATGTTTTCCTTCTGGGGTGATTAAACTGTTTCAGAATGGATAAAAGCAATAGTCCCACAGCATCAAGAATGTACTAAATGTCATTGAGTCATTAAATGTTAAAGTGGTTAATTTTTAAATCTAGCAGTATAATACCCAAATACAAAAGGGGGTATCAATAAAAACAACCCTCATTAAAACATTCAAATTGATCATCAAGTTACTCAATTTAGTGTGTCTTTTACCTCACACACATGAGGCAAATTAGGGGTCCCCATCCTACCCAGCACTGTGAGTGAGAACAAGGGGGCTGAATGGCTGGCACAAAAGTAGCATCACTCAGTGCATCAAATCCTAGGGAAATGAAACAGTATGAGAGATAAGAAGGTGCTCCCCATTTCTTGAATAATTCTAGAAGAATTTAATTTTGGCAACCTTTAACTTGTGTGAACATATAATTTAGTTCAGTAGAAACTACTAAATACTCAAAAAAGGCAATGAATATATTTTAGCTATTAGCTTAGTATTTTTATGGGATTTCTGACTATGAGAACCAGTATGTCCCTGACTCTTTTGCTTGCTCCTGGGACTCTTTTTCTCCTGTTGGGTTGCCATGTCCAACTTCAATATGAAAGTTTTTGTTTCATCTTACTGTATTTCATTTTGTCATCCTTGGTTATTGTCCTTGAGAACCTGTTCTTTTCTAATGAAAGACAGAGAGGGAGTGGATCTGGAGGAAAGGGGAGGAGGAATCGGGAAGAATAGTGGAAGGGGAAATTATAATTAGGACATATTGTATGAGAAAAAAACTATTTTCAATTAAAAATAAATAAAAATATAAAACACCAAGAAACCATGTGAATAAGAGCAGCTAGTTCTGGATGTTGTTTGTTTTCTTCTATGACAAAGCCATTGAGAAAGATAATAAATCCTAAGTGATCTGCCTGAAACACACGTGCATGTGTGGACCATATCCATTAGCGCGCTCTCTCTCTCTCTCTCTCTCTCTCTCTCTCTCTCTCTCTCTCTCTCCCCTTCTTATACTCAATTCATCTGAAATGCAGGCTCCCCTAAATAATATCATTTGATTGTCTATGGAATGGAACTCTTGGTTGGGTGTTATCCTTGGGACATATCCAATATTCTTACAATGTTTACACCAACATGTCATCAAAACTTTCCTCTTCCCTCATCCTGTGAAGTTGAATGCCCTTTGAAGGGGGTAGTTCTGCTAAGACTTTAGATTGTAAGTCCATCTATCTGCCCCCATCCCAAACATAGACAGTAGTCTATAGCACTCAGTAGACTCTGAAAGAAACGTTCCTGCTTTTTACATTTCTGGATAGTCAAACTTGTACTACCATTCTCTCTTGAGAATTTTCTATAGGTTCTTTCTTTTGAATCCCAAGCAACAGTGCACCGGTTCTCAGGATGGAATAAAAAAAAATCATGTTAGATGGCATATTGCAACAAGTTAAGAGTGAATGTGTATTTTAGAGTTTTGATTTTTTCTTTCATTTTTCTAATAAACATAGCCATAGTAATTGTGAAGGCCACTGAAGAACTAAATTAAGTAAAGCCAACTCAATTTACCTCATATTAAATTCATTTCAAAATTGCAATGTTTAAAAGTGCCTTCAAGTAAGTTTCTCTCTCTCTCTCTCTCTCTCTCTCTCTCTCTCTCTCTCTCTTTCTCTCTCTCTCCCTTCCTCCCTCCCCCCTCTCCCTCTCCTTTTCCTCTCTCTCATACTCACCCCCTTCCATATTACATATTGAATTTCTTCCCCCAAAGTATGTCTCATTACTAATAATCTAAGAACTATTTGTTAATGGATGATGGACAGGCACAGCCACTTGGTGAGTGCCACTCTGGCAAGTCAGAAGCTTGCCTCTTAGGCTAGGTGTCTACTCAGTTTCGGTCAGAGGAAACTCCACTGACTATGGTGACTGGGTTTTTATTTGGAGGCAGTTCTGGGCACGAGAATCATTTAAAAACATGCCTTATGATGGCCTTTCTTTCAGTTCATGCATGGACTGACCTTGGAGACAGACCCACTCTTAACTCACTCTCTGAGGATGTGCGAAGCCATTTCTTCTCTCCTTTGGAATCGACTAGCCTTTCGCTGCTGTAACAACATACCCTGGAAAAGCAGCTGAAGGGAAGAAGAGTCGTTTTGGCTTACAGCTTTACAGTTCCCAGTTCATGATCAGCTGTCTCCGTTGCTGAGTCTGAGGTAAGGTTGAGTATCATGAAACAAAGCATATGGTGGTGGAAAGCAGCTCATCTCATGGGAGACAAGAGGCAGAGAGGGAGGGTCACAGCCATAAAGGGGTGGGGGGTGAGGCTAAATCTATTATTCAAAAAGCATGGGTGCCAGTAACCTACTTCCTTTAATTAGGTCACCAACTTCCAAGAATATCTATGTATTATGAATGCATCAAGGGACTAATGCATTGATTATATCAGTATGCCCAGAATCTAATAGCTTCTCCAAGGCCCACCAACTGGTAACCAAACACTTAACACAGGAGTTTTTTGGGGAAAACTTTATATTCAAATCATAGCACCCCAGTTCCTCTCTATTCTCTCCAGATTATTATTTACATTCCCATCTCTGCTCCTACACAAGATCCTGACATAATAACTCTTAGTAAAGGATTGAGAAAGCATGCTCTTCTTTCAGTAAGAGCCCAAACTATTTCCAGAAGGGGGCATTTTAGATTTAATTGTGCCCTCCCTAAAGTTCAGATGTTCAAGCCCTAGCATCCCAGATTGCAATCATATGTGGATATAGGGTGTTCATAATGGCAATCATGTTGAGATGGAAGCATTTGGGTGGACCTTAGTCCTTAAAAAGCTAACATTGGAACAGCTAGATAGGCACAAAGAGCAGACAGTTTCAAGCAGTTTGAAAGAGGGCTATGTGCAAGCTTCAGGAAGAGGCTGGGAACACATCCATCCCATGGTTCCTCCAAGGAAGCACTGACCCTTTGGTTTTGGACATTTATCCTAGACCCTTATGAAGGTTAATCTGTGTTAACCCAGCTACCTAACTTGTGGGAATCTTAGCATTTTCTTGGAAAGGTAAAAGAGTAGGTGGTCTCATCCAGTGAGAGGGCTCTCACTCAGAACAATCATTTCTAGATTATGGGGTAACCCCTGCATTACTCCCAGATTAAGTCAAATAATTGATGCTAATGGAAGAAAGAAATATTAATTCCTTTCTCAGAAAAGTAGAAAAGTAAGTCACTCTGGTATAACATGAGATACTTGTTTCCTGCATGGAGATTTTAAAACCATTTGGAATGTCCTGGCTGATGGGAGTGGCTTTTAGTTTTCAGAACACTAGCCATTCCACTCTTCCAGACTCCACACTGATAAAACATCTCTTGACTGCAGCCACTATGGAGGGTGGGGGCTGGTTTGCAGAGAAGCCAAAACATAAAGAGAGCATTAGCATTCTCTGCCCCACACCCGGGCTCCTTGGAGGGAAGAGGGTTAAGACTAAGTTCAATCACCATTACCCAGTGACTTAACTCATGCTTACGTAACAAAGCTTCTGTAAAAACCACTGAGCAATCAAGTCCAGAGAGTCTCCCAACTGGAAACGGCATTGGCATTGAGGGGCTAAGAGGCTGGCACTCAAAGGAGGAATGAAAACTCAGGCCCTCCTGACTGTATCCTGTTCGTCGCTTCCATCTAGCTTTTCCTGAGTTACAGCATTCATTAAAAAAAAAAAAAAAAAAAAAAAAAGAAGAAAGGTAACAGTAAGGAAAGATTTTTATGGCATATGTTTTTTTTTTTTTTTTTTCCCAAACCTCAGGCTGAGGTTTGGGGGGGGGTGGGGGTGTCAAGGCGGGCATCATCTAGAACAGACCTGCAGGTAGTCTGCCAGTGCTCTGAGACTGAGATTGGCATGTGTGAGAATGAGCCCATACAACGGTGCATCTCAGGCTGTACTGGGGAGTAAGTGAAAATAGAATTGAATCACTGAATATCCAGTTGATGCTTGAAAAACCAGAAACCTACAAACACAAACATCCGAATCCTATAATCTATATCATTCATTTGTTCATTCATTCATTCATTCATTCATTCATTCACCGACTCACTCTGTCTCTAAGGAACTTAGAAGAAGGTCTCTAAGGAACTTTGTAGAAGGCTTTGGTAATGCCTCTATAACTGAACAGCATGATGAAGAAGAGACAACTGCTTTCTAGGGAAGTAGAGCCCAGAATCCCCAGATGTCACTGTAATGCCTGTAACACCTCCTAGAAATGCAGCTTGCTCTCCCCAGAAGCCTCTGCCTGGGCTGCCTCTGAGTGCAGACAGAGAGTGGGAGCTGGTGGTGAGGTCAGGAAGAAAACCAGCCCTGGCCTGCACTCCCACCAGCTCTTCCTTTCTTCTCCCTCCTCCACCTCTTCTTCAAGGTCCTTTACCCCTCCTTTTGGACAAGAAATAAAGGTAGGACGAGATACAAATTACTAGTTTGAGGCCACAGCAATTTTCAAGCCACCCACAGATCTCACTTCCACGACAAATCATTTCCTTGGGTCCAGTCAGTTTCCTTTCGCCTCTGCCATACACTTATCCTACACAAGCACCCCACCCCATCCATACACCCAAAAGAAACACAAACACCACCTCCCCTTCTCTGGTCCTCTTACCGTTGTCTATTCCTTGCACCTGCTGAGTGAATGAATCTGTAAGTTGTTTCTTCAGTTTCCTCTGGACTTTGCATTGCAGTTTGAGGCAGGTGGAGAATTTCTGATCAAGGATTCAAGATCCCTGCAGGTATGGATTAAATTCCCCTATCCTTCTTATCATCTTAGGTGTTCATGGTTTAATTACTTAAAGCCTCTGAACTGGGTCCTTTTGTGTAAAAATGAGGGTCTTAATTGAAGGACCTGATATGTAAGCAGGTATAATCTGATTACCTGGAAAGCTGGAGTTCCTGTTCAAAAAATATATGTAAAATCATGATGATCACAAAATAGCTGGTGCCAATTAGAACCTTGAACTACACTAAAAATGCAATTTGACTATTTTCATATTAACAAATACTTTAATGTACTATGGTTTATAAATTTAATATTAAAACTGAATGGAGAAAACTCCACAGGTAAGAAAGTTTGAGGATTCCAACCTCAGCATTGCTCAACCCCAGGGTTCTGATGACATCTGAGAGCAGAGTGGTTACCTACTCAGACACCTTGGAAAGCGATTGATCTTTGTCCATCTCTAGTTATGATTCCTGAACTTTAATGTACAGAATATTTTATAAGTTTGCATGCCAAAAATTTCTTGTCACATAATTTGTAAGTAACAAGTGGCTTTTAGAATAACTCTAACTGTGTATCTTAGTTATTGATTTATATTTCAGTTTTTAAGAAGTCTTTATCATTGTAGTAAAATGTATGAAGCTCAATATAAATATGTACTCAATAATTTGAATTAAATGTTTTCAACTATATGGAGTAATATGTTCTTGTTACATGTAAAGACAATACTGTGAAAGAATAGACCAGTAGAGTGTTTGGCTAACACTGTCTTCATTAACATACAACATGCACACACACACACACACATGCACACACAAACACACACAACTAGATTTGTGTGTCCTTTCATTTAATTGTCACTCAAATTTGCTCTCTTGTACATGGAACTTTCAATAAAATAATATCATAGGCAGTATACACATTTCTGTGTGATAATTTTTTTCACTCATATACATTAATTATGTCCAATGTAAGGTAAGAAAAATATCTAGACAGCTTAGGTTCATTATTAAGGATCCTATAATAATAAATGAGCAATACAGAAAAATTAGGAATACAATTAGCAATGAAAAAATTTTATAACAAATAAACAATATAAAAGCATGTAAATTTAGTTAATATAAATTTTGTGTGTCATTGGAAACTTCTAAAGGAATTTGGAACCAAAGAAAAAGTTCACCTTGGTGTATGTCATAACAGGTTAGGTGACAAGTGGACAACAATGGGAAAATTTCATAGGACAGATGGGTATGTTCTTATGGTAATGAGAGAGAGAATTTCTCAATATCTGATTGTTATGATTCCTTTTTGTGTCCCCCCTTTTTAAATCAACCTCTCTCTCTCTCTCTCTCTCTCTCTCTCTCTCTCTCTCTCTCTCACACACACACACACACACACACACACACACACACTCCCTTATGAAATATCTAAGAACTCTTATACTTATGATTGGAATTTGTATTCTTTTGTGGGAACTCACGTTTTTATTTATAAAAATTATCATCTAAGAGTGCTTAAGACTGCGGCATATCTAACTCTTGAATTTGAATATCTATTCATATTTTTGATAAGAGCTTATTTGTATAATCCTTGAACAATATAAAGGTTTGCCATCAAATGTCATGTCTCTGAAGTGACCACTTCTCACAGTTCTTGCCAAATCGACAGGATAATGAAAACAAACGAAGACTAGACTGCTCAGCTCCTGACCATCTCTAGAGAAACCCTACTCTCTCATGCATCCTGGTGACTGAGGTGGGGGGAGGAAACCAGTGTTCTCTAAAATAGAATCTGTGCCCTTTCCACCCTCTCTATCTACTATTCCTTGAAAAGCTGACCACGCAAAGACAAAGGAGCTAAGCTATGGTGTCACCACGTAGGTGATGTAACATTTAAAGCCCCTCTTCCCATGGTAATTGGACATGGTACAAGTCCCAGTAAACTTTACATCTTGAACATGAGTTGTGTCTGTTTTCTACAGTCTCTTAGAAACCTTCTCCAGTCCTTGGGCATGCCTAGGATGTGGAAGCTATGTTGTTATTTCCTCTATGCTTCCTCTTAAAACTTTTCTATTAATTTCTGATGCTGTAGGATGTTCTGTATGTTGTGAATGTGTTGCTCTGATTGGTTGATAAATTAAACACCAATTGGCCAGTAGCCAGGCAGGAAGTTTAGGTGGGATAAACAGACAAGGAGAATTCTGGGAAGTGGAAGGCTGAGTCAGTAGACGCCAGCCCACCGTCCAGGGAGCAGCATGTAATGGCACACAGGTAAAGCCATGGAACACGTGGCAACATATAGATCAACAGAAATGGGCTGAGTTTAAATGTAAGAGCTAGTCAGTGGTAGGCCTGAGCTAATGGCCGAGCAGCTTTAATTAATATAAACTTAGTGATTATTTTATAAGTGGCTGCGGGGTCCATGGGGCTGGGCAGGACCAGAGAAAACTTCAGCTACATTTTTTTTCCCAAAATCTATTCCTAAGTAGAATATCTATTCTAAGTAGAAAATTTATTCCTGAATAGAATAATTTGTATTATAATTCTGCATGCTATGAGCATAGAGAAAACCTATTGCTTTTTACATGTTTATGTATGTTGAGTCTCATTGTCAAACGCTCCTATTCTTTTTAAGGTGCCATAATCATACTTATTTTTTTAATTGTGAAATTTTGTCTCCAGGAAAAGCAAACATTTTATATAACTTTTCCAGTCTTTTAAACATTCACTTTAATTGATATGACTTTAAAGGTGATGATTCAGAAAAATATTTGTGGGTAAATAATTGTTTGCTATTCACTAAACTTTTTTTTTCACTGTTTACAAGATTTTAAAATTGGCATTTCTAGTCTCCAACAATTAGAGAAGGATGAAAACCAAGTTTTTTCTTCACAATCCTAATGTCAAATTTTATATTTAAATAAAAACAGCCACATAACCATCTATTAGCAATTAAATCAGTCATGCATGCCTTTTTTTTTTTTTTGGTGCAAACTTTAGTGAAGCCCAAGTATCCTGTCAATGTTTAAAAATTACAAGAGACTCTGTCTCAAAATTCCAAAATTCCAAAACTAACACAGAAAAAAGTTACAAAGAGCACCTTGTCTGAAAGATTCTTGATCACACAAATAGAGCAAAATATTTTAATGATAGGATCAGGTAATCACCATGTTAGATCAAGCAGAAAACAGAAATTTAAAAAGAATGCTAGGTGCAAAAGCCTGCTATGAAGGTGTTAGGTGAAGAATAAGGTCTTTAGCCAACAGCCTTGTGAAAAAAAACCAAAAAAAACCAAAAAACCTCAAAAGTAGATCTCTTCTATCTTTGCTTTTTCTTTCTTTCTTTCTTTCTTTCTTTCTTTCTTTCTTTCTTTCTTTCCTTCCTTCCTTCCTTCCTTTCTTTCTTTCTTTCTTTCTCTCTCTCTCTCTTTCAGCTTTCAATAGAAGTAAAGAGAAATAGTTTTTACATAGAAAAGAAAACGAAAAAGATGAAAGCCAAGTTTCCAAACTGAAATATTCTGACACTCAGGTCCAGCCACAGAATGTAGAAAGCACACGCAAGTCACTCTATCAATTTCCCAACCACGTGCAGAATTTTTGGCTTCAGTAGCAATTAGAAATGACCTTGCTTGTATCCACCATGCTTGGTGACACAAATGAAATCAGAGACATTTAAGGGCTTAGCAGTACAGACAACTGTGTCTTCAGCATAGATGAAATGACATAGCCTTTGGGCCTCAGGTGAGATGATATGGACCTTTCTGAGAATAAGCAGCTTCTTGGGCTCAGCAGAATTGGAGGGTGAGGGCTGATTGACTTAATAGTTGGCCCCTGACAGAGTTGCAGATGTTGAACAAATTCTAGAGCCCTGTCTCTAGGTGTCAGAAGATATATACAGGACATCACCAATCATTTTCTAGGGTAGCTGAATGCACTAGCATTAAGAACTCATCTGAACTGGCTGGTACATAAACTATAGGTGAAGTGATACAGTCAGTAGGAAACCCTGATCTGTGTTAGCAATAGCTACATAGTTGGCCTTGAGCTACACAGATGAGTTGGTATATGGAATGATTAGTATTAGTAAACCCATATATTTCTGCTTCACATATATCTTTTGTTATTTTCAAGGTTTAAAATATTTTACTTAACACATTTTATCTCCTAAGGTCCATTTATTTTCACAGCCAAACTGAGTGGAATGTGCAGCATTCCCACCTATCTTCCTCCCATGATGCACCACTGCATCTGGTACTTTTAACCCTTCATTTTCAAAAGGGATGTTGACACCTTCCTCAGATTTCACTTGGGAGATTGGTAGCCATTCTGGGCTGGGAAAGATATCCGTATTATCGGTGATATCGCAATATACAGAAGTGAGATAATGTTTGATCTCAAAAGTGGCCTCGTATTTGAGTCATCAAGACCTCGTGACTGCCTCTCAATGCAGCAATAAGTATGTGAGCCGTGCCCTATCAATTTTAGCGATCTAGATGGCTCTAAATGTATCAATCAATTAGTATCAAGTAGATGGAGGTGTGTTCACAGTAGGGAAAATAAGGCAGAGCTTGGGGACTAAGGTAACTCTGCTGTTTTCTGCTGTGGCATTTTTCTCACCTTAGAACCCAAGAGGTTAACATGAGTAAAAGTAGAGGTAGAGACACCAACCAACCCCATTATATCATGGCCTTCCTGGTTTTCTGCCCACTGTCAGAGTGTACCGATCATAAAGCATGCTATTAAAGAGCTAGTCTGCTTTAACTTTCAATCCTCAGGACTAATTTCTTCAAACAGAAGCTTTGATTTTTCACTTTATTCTGAGATTTCTTTTTTCAGCCTGATTGACAGGATGGCTTAGGCTTTAGTGATTCCCTTTGGAGCTTTAAAATCATGGATAAACTAGTTATTGCTTGGCAACCTCCCAACACCTGCCTCCTTACAGTTTACAAAGGGTGGCAGTGTTGGAAGAAATGGGAAGATGATCTAGACACCCTCTCAGTCTCTTGTGTCTCAAATCCTCTCGATTTCTGAAGCCATTTATTCTTGATCCCTAGTGGTGCCATGGAAAGTGGACTGGTGTTTTACTGTTGAACACTTTAACGTCTGTTTCTCTCCTTTCCATATCCAGATATATGATCTCACTGGCTTGACTGGTCATGCAGCTGCTGGCAGCACACTGAACCACTGGGCTCACTTTCAGGGATTCTTGATGTCTCTCAAAGCAGAGAAACCTTGGGAGGAAAGAGGTGAAATTATGAGTGACTGGACATGGATAGGTTTTTCACTTATGTGTATCTGAGTCTCATTTTCCTATTAAACCCCTCAAATTAAGATCAGAATTTTTGCCTCATAGGTAAGAAGTGACAACTATTTGTACCAAGGAAGGATACTTACCAAATCAGGAACAACACTGGGCATGAAGGACAGGAGCAGACGGGGCATCTTTGCAGCCTCTGTCTTCATAAGCCTCTACTACTGCCTAGTGAGCTCGGGTTATAGAGCCTCGTCCCATTCATCCTAAAGCCAGTCTTCATGTGGATCCCTGAGTTTTGTTAGCAAGGCCTAGGAATGCACTGCCTGAAGAAACACTCCCTGTCTCAATATCTTTCTCTGAATCCCTTACAATAGAATGAAAGTTTGCAAAGAAGTCATTTACTTCTGGGGATGGAAGAGTTCTGTTTCTTGACTTGAGTCTGATGATCACAAAATAGTCTTGTGGAGGAAGGAGCCCCAGAGTCCATTAGCTTGAGAATATTCAGGAACAGATGCCTATTACTTTTATATGGATACCGTATCACAGCTGACTCAAATCTACATTAACCTTGCCACAATGCCATAGTCCTGCTGAACCCCCTCAAACCCATCTTCTTAGAATTGCCATTGTAAATACCTAAAGCCTTTACATTTTTGAATTCTCCAATTAATTGGATTCTCCAATTAATCACTCCTATAGTCTTATATATTTATATTTATCCACATGTATCTGGGTCTCATTTTTCTTGTTGAGATATTACACCCCTCAAATTAAGATTAGAATTTTTGCTCCATGTGTAAGAAGTGACAACTCTTGTATCAATCAGGGTGAGAGTTGCCCTCCCTACTACCATACCTAACTGTACTTTGCTTGGATGATTATGTCACTCAAAAGTAGAAGTCACCTTCCATCCACCCCTCAGCTCTTTATCCTTTCCTAAAGCAAGAAGATAAGGAATTTCAATTTTTCATCCCAATCAATAAGAATTTTTATCTAGATTTAATTTAATTTAAGAGAAGAGCAGACATCTCTTACGTTCAAATGTAGTGAATTCATAACTGGAAATAAATACATGTTCAATTGCTTACCATATGAGTTAGCTAAATCACACAGGGAATCTGAAAATATTCTCATATTAAGTTGTCTGTAAATTTACTAAACCAAAATCTTTGGGTGAGAATCTTGCCCTTGATAGGATTCCATAAGTATCCCATCTACCCCTGCTTTTCTCCAATATATATAAACAGAATAAAAATTTTACATATGAGGCCGGGTGGTAGTGGCGCAAGCCTTTAATCCCAGCACTTGGGAGGCAGAGGCAGGCAGATCTCTGTGACTTCGAGGCCAGCCTGGACTACAGAATGAGTTCCAGGAAAGGTGCCAAAACTACATAGAGACCCTGTCTCAAAAAACCAAAAAAAAAAAATTTTTTTTACATATGTGGTAGAGTAAAAGATCACAAAACTGCCTTGGTTTCTTCCAATTTTGTGTTGTGGGTTGTTATGCTTTTAACTGGTGCTTGTCCAATACATTTATTTCTGTCTTAATCATCTCTGTAGTATTTGAGACCCCTGTTATTTCCCAAAAGTAGAACTGTTGCCACATTGATGAAGTTTTTAAAGAAAATCTTCAGGTCAGTTTTTGAATCATAAAGCTTTTCTTCCACAAGAAAATCTGCATGAAAAAAAATCAAGACTTAATGGTGTCTTCTGTTATTTTTCTTATCACTATTCCAATATCCTGTATTAAAATCATGATAACTTGCTCCTCTTTGACAAAATTTGGCATTGAAATGTTTTCATTGCACTTGAGAGCTCAATGTTCATGTAGCAAAGACAATCCCTAACAAACTGAAGTAAATGTGTTTTTAATCAATCGTTTGCTCTTCTCTACTTATAGTTCTCACTGCTTCAACTAAGTCTATATTGTTTTCAGCACATTTGATAGTGTTAACTGATCTATCAACAAACTTAGAAAACTTACAATGCTTTAAATATGTTACAGGACAATTCATGCCCCCACCCCCACGGTACTGGCTGGAACAGAACAGGGTGAGAAAGCAGACTAGGTGAGTCTCTAAAAACACTAATGTTGATGTAAGCTTCCTTTGGCTTCCATGTAGACTCACAGATTCCTTCCTCAAGTTGCTCTCAAGTCCTGCCACTACTACTGATCTCTGGCCTCATTCATCCCCAGACTATCTTTTTTTAGGAACATTTCGTACTCAGTCTAGGTAGTGATGTTCAACATTCAAATATAGATGTCTTTCATGCCCTGATAGGGGTGGTGGGAACATAACATACCCTTCCTACTGCCCCATGAAGTCACCAAGGTCCTGTGTCTTTATTCTTGTGTGGGAGAACATACACAGAAGGCATGGTCTGTTGTTCTTCTATCCCTGTCCCAAGCTCCTTGAGAAGATTTGTCAAGAAAAAGTACTGCTCTCCATAAGCCTGAAGCATCTTTTACTCTCCACAGGGCTGAGGAATAAGGCAGGCAGGCAGGCAGGAAAATAGAGAAGTTTCAATAAAGTCTCCTTTATTCCTTTGAAAATAGGAGGAGAGAGGAAAGAAAAGTGGGAAGAGGGTGGAAAATAAAAAGAGAAGGATGAAGGAAGCAAGCAGGAGGGAGTGGAGGGGGAAGATATATCCCTGCTTCTCCATACTAGTCTACTGTCACATTATGGACAACAGTTTTTTGGTCTTATCTATTTATTTCTCTTGTCCTTAACTCTGAGCCTTTGCCAAAGCAATTGCCACTGCTGGAGAAAAGAAGAGCAGGTAAGATAGGGAAAGTTTGAGCAGGTCGTGTATGCAAGTCATTGGGATGTTTTCCACTAATACCTCAGATATCAACAACTTCTCAATTCACAGTCATCAAGACCTTTTCCACGTAGAACTAATTTTTAATCTATAACATTTAAAGGTTTATGATAGCCTGTTGGAGATTGTCAAGTACACAGAAAAGTCATAGCTTAGAAGTCAAGAAGACCAAACTGTTTTAGGCTGTGTAAACATTAGCAGATTATTCCTTCTCATTGATGGGTTCTTTCATTATTACAGTGAATATTATCAAAAGTCATCCATTAAGGCTATGCAACTTCAGTATTACATCCTGCTGAGCATGGGGGTGCTCAATCATTACCATGGCTGCCTTTCCTTGTGTTTTATTTGTCATAAAAATATTAAGCTAGTAAAAATCTGAATATTCAATTCAAATGACTGTTCTGGAATTTCTGCACTGAGCTATTAATTCTGATATTTAGATTGATTGTCATTGGTGAGGCACGGGGAAGATGTGAAGGAACTGGCTTTTCTTTACATGTTATATTTGTACGTATATGCACGTATCATTTAAAGAGAAATTTCTAGAAGGAAATAAAATTGTCATATGATGTGTGGCATGAACTTTAGTCAAATGGTTATGCTTCTAAAATTTTATTTGATTGTTTGGTTTTGGTAGCAAAGAAACTTTATTCAAAACAAAGCATTAAAAAAGACTGGAACGCACAGTCTTAGAGCAGTGGTCACATGAGGGAAGGTACTCAAGAGCCACTTCTAAAGTTTTATATCAGAAAAGCAACTGGATAGATCTAGAAAGGTGTATGTATAAATGTGTGTATATATATATTGGTATATATATATATATAATTCTACCAAAACACCAATATAGCCATTTTAACTTATAGGAGATTGGTTAAATATAGTATATTTAAACATAGGCTGTGTATAAAACGATGGCAGTCCTTTAGCAGCTGAAAAACTATCTCCCACATGCTGTGTGTATGTGGTGGTCTGTTCCACCACTGCACGACCTTAGCTTTACCTGCAACCTGTGCTAATGCAGTAGAACCAGTGATCTCATGATTCTTTCTATACAGCTTGTCCTTTGGACTGATACAATGTCAGTCACTGCATGGAAGTTCCGCAGGATGTGGAGGCAGGAGTTATCTCCTGAGCAGGACATGAGCTGTTAGCTATTGCACTCACAACAGCTGGGTAGGCACAATGGCCCAATAACAGGGAACTCAGCAGAAACCAAGAATGTTTCCGAATGCTTGAGAAAGGCAACAATAAAGCTATAAAAATGATTTTATATCTAGCTACATTCTTTAAGTGCAGTACTTATCTATAATTTAAATCCAAGCACTACCTGAATTTAAATCTTTGGCTCTCATGCTGGGGAATCAATAGATAGTATCTAACGTTGATCTATGAAGCAGAATTATAAGCATGTTATTACTCAGGAAGATTAAACCAGGCTTTAAAAATAAACACCCAGGAGTGGAAAATACAAATTTCACACAATTAAGCTGGGTAAGGAAATATACACACTGAAGGTGGACAAAAGACAATAGGAAATATCAAACTGGGAGCTTAACACACTATATAACTTTTAAGAAGAACATTCCAGAAATAGGAAAAATTCTTCAGTTTTAATGTTTAAAAACTATACTTCAGTCAGAAGATAAATATTTTATTGTGCTTTTAGAACTCTTATCTGCATTTCTTACTGACTCTTCCCATTAAAAATATCAAATTTCTCTTTGAAATTATAATGATTCAACAGACCTCCCAGATAGCTACTTAGCAGTTGGTAAAGGAAACAAACACCTGGGTTTGAGTGCCAACCTCCTTACCAAATTAAAGTGAAATGCACCTGGTCTTCTCCATTGAATATTTTTAGCCTATTACGAGTGGTCACAGCAATTCATTGTCAATAGGTAGATAAACCTAGATTTATTTCTTTCAACTCTATTTTTTTTGCTTGCTTGTTTGTTTTGCTACTGTCCTTGATAGAGTCCAAGAAAATGGTTAATCTGGCTTCATAGTTTTCAGAAACTACAATGAACCCACAAGGCACAGCACTCCTTATTCCGTTATTTAGCTCATACATCATCTGACCAGTCATACTGAAATCATCAGGGGACAAAGCAGACAGAACTCTATCCTAATGGAAGCATGTTGGGATATTTTAAATCTGTTAGCAGCCATTACATAAGTCCTTGTGGATCAGTACTGAGGCTATATGTCCGATGATATTGACTGCATAAAAAGATGCCTTTCCTGCTCCATAGCCTTAGAAGGCTGTTGAAAGTCCTTGGGGCTCAATCTGAAACTCAGAGCTGAATGAATACCATTTTCCTATTGATCAAAAGTATGCTGAGAGAATGGGGGTATAAGTCTGGTCTCCAGGAAAAGGATAGGTATGGTGGTACATACTTGTAACCCAACTCTGAGCATACAGGTACATAAGAAGATTCTTGGTGCATGCTGGCCAAATAGTCTAGCCTAATTGATGAGTTTGGGCCAATGAGAGATGCTGTCTCAGAGGAGGTAGATGACATTCACAGGATGACAAGAAAGGTTGTCCTTGGGACTTTAGACACACACACACACACACACACACACACACACACACACACACAAAATATACTGAAATAGTAAATCATTGTATAGAGCTTGTTGCATATAATAGTAAGCTGATTTTTCCACCATTATATATTCTCACATTTTTATCAGAACTAAATTGATTTTTAGATATTAACACATAATTTTAAAAAGTAGATTCTGGTTTTTTTCTTAACAGTTTTAGATTCAGAGCAAAGTTGAGGGGAAGCACAAGGAGCTCCCATGTACCCTATGCCTAGCTTGTTGTTATTAGACACTTATATTACTATGATATATATTTTATTAGAATTAATAAATATTAGTGTCAGTGTTAACTGGAGTTCATAGTTTACTCCTATTTGCTTAGATTTATCTCTTTATATTTCTTTTCTTTAGTTTTTGCTTTCTCCTTTTTCTGTTCCAAGGTTCCATCCAGGGCATCACATTTAGTTCTAATATCTCACTAGGCACTGAATGATCGCAGGAGTGCTCTGACCTGCCTTGTGTCTGATGGCCTTGACAGTGTTAGACTCCTGCTAAGGATCTCTGTTAGAGTTAGTCTGATATCATAAGTTTCTCATAATGAGACTTGGACTGTGAACACTGGGGATGGCTATCTCTGAAACAAGCAAGCACCTTTTCCATCCCATGACGTCAAGGACACACGTCATCAATAGGACATCACTGATGACACTGATCTTGCTCACTTGCCTGAGGTTGTGTTTATAAAATTTCTCCACTGTGAAGTTCAACAATTTTACCCTCTCCATACTGTACTCATTCGAAAGAAATCACTGTGCACAGCCAAGAATTAACAAAGTAGAAATGCTTTTCTTCTTCTTTGAGGGTGGAATAGCTCCACGAGTTATTTGGAGTTCTTCCATGCTAGAAATTTGTATGTTCTCTCTATTTGGTTATAAATTCAATCATTTATCTATATGCTTATAGGATTATAGCTATTTACTTTATGCTTTGGGCTATAAACCAATATGTAATCTAGTATAATCCATATAAATACTTTTACTTGAATTATTCCAACTTTGGATACCAGTTGGTTTCTCTGCTATTCTGATATGTTTCTATGTACGTGCATTTCGTTTTGTAAGTCAGCATGAAATGTTGAAATATTTATTATGACTATATGACTAGAGAGACCTTGTCTCAAAAAATTATATATATTCATACATATTCATACTTATGTATTTATATTATTACATTATATTTACATTTGTAATACATTAAACACAATTTATATATGTATAAATATGAATATAAATATATATGAATATATATGTAATTTGTGTTTTGAGCCAAGGTCTCTTTATGAAGCCCTGGATGTACTGGAACTCACTATGTAATTCTGGATAGCATAGAATTTACAGAGATCCACCTGCCTCTGCCTCCCAAGTGCTGGGATTAAAAGTGTGTACTACCACACCAGGCATATAAGACATTTTAAAATGCAGACTGTAGTGGTTTTTATAATACCAACTATATTGCACAAACTTTACATAAAATTCAAGACATTCTCATTATGCCCCAAAAAAGTTTCATACCTATTAACATCTAAGCTAATTCTTTTCCCCTTAGTCCTGGAAATCACTTGTCTACTTTATGTCTATATATTTACATATTATAGACATGTCATAAGTTAAAACCCTTTGCATCTGACTTTTAAACTCAATGTTTCTGCCAGGTTCAATTTTTATGACGATGTAATATTCTTTTGTATGAATATGCCTCAAAGGACACAGTTGTCCCCACATTTGGGATAGTCTGAATAATGTACTAATGAGCATTTATGTGCAGATTTTGGGTTGAATGCATGCTTCCTATTCTCTTATGTACAGAGAGCAGAATTGCTGAGCCTCTCCAATTCCATGTTTAACTGTAGAGGAACTGGCATCAATTTTAAGTCTATTAAATAATAACTATTGTGTACTATTTGTTCCCTTTTATGTATTATTTATAATTCTCTTACAAAATAGAATTTGAGATGGTTCACAGTAAAAAACAATTACAATAAAGTTGTTGCCTTGAAAACTTAATGCTGTGAATGTAAACACAGCGCACATAGTAGACAAACATGTTTCCACAGTTGGGGACTACAGGGACTCTTAAGGAGCAAATGAAAGCCGTGGACCTACTGAAGAGTTGCTGGCATTCAGATAAGGGATCATCCTTTTATCTTAAGTGTAGATGGGATGGATTCAGTAACTACATTTGGTTTAGAAGAATTCATCAGCCATTGCAGCCTCCAGATAGCTATAGAAACAGGGCCTCAGTCTCTTTAACTCCTCACATCACAACTATCATCCAACTGAAATTTACTACAGCAGAAGCAAAAACACAAGAGCACGTAAAACTGACCTAAGGAAATCTTGGCTCATGAACTGCTGTGGATATAAAGTAGTCCCCAGGGCCTCTAATACGCTGACACAGTCCCTGCATAGTGCTAGCCTACCTCCACATTTGGAACAGCTTACTCATAACATCTGGAAAATTCCCCCACAACTTCCCAAGTTGAAGATTCAACAAGAAGTTCACAGCTCCAGAGACAGTACCACTTTCCCTTGGTTCCTGGACTCACCTATTTCTTCCTCCTGGAACAACATCTTCCCTGGATTGTGAACAGTCCCTTCAGAGTATATGCTAGGAAAATGTCTAGACAAGACAACCTTATTGTCAGTAACATTTATTTAAAATGCCATGACATTGAAACACTGACATATCATATTGTCAGTTTTAAATGACCCATGATAGATATTTACACCACAAGAATTTACAAACACAGATTATGGCACATTTTTTTTTCTCCCAAGGAACTGATGGATACACATTGGCCCACCACTACTGACACTCCGATCTTACTTTTATCACACCAAATTTTACTCAAGAATCTCTTATACACAGTGTCTCACCTAGCATTATGCATAAATATTTTGTGCATTTCCTGATTGTCTCCATTTAATAGATTGAAAATTTGAGATTTAGAGATACTAAAGATCCAAAGACAGACAATACTATAAAGAGGCTGATCTCGAGTTCATGAGCAGATGTTTTGGATATAAGTCTATATAACATGTGACTATACTAGTATTACTAAAACCACTCACAGATCTAGAATGCAAGCACGTTGTGTATCCTTATAGACTATGCATTTATGTTTTGCAACTATACTAAAATATAGTTAAAAAATGAGTTATAAAAAGACTACTTCTCAGCTGGTCAGTGGTGATGCACACCTCTAATCCCAGCACTTGGGAAGCAGAGGCAGGTGGATCTCTTTGAGTTTGAGGCCAGTCTGGTCTACAAAGCAAGTTCCAGGACAGCTAGGGCTGTTACACAGAGAAATTCTGTTTTGAAAAAAAATAGACTACTTCTCTTATGATAATTGCTAAACTAAGGTAGATCTACTTATGTTCCAAAGTAATTACAAATTTTATTAACTGCCTTTGCTTGTTATCCCTCATTACTGACATGTGTAAAGAGTAATTTAAACTATCTATTTAATGCGAGTTTCTTCTCATCCCCTCCTCCTACCCATCGTTCTCCTTCATTCGTCTCTTCTAGCCTATCTTACTTAAGGGTCATTTTAAACATCAATTGGGATGTTTTTTCCTGTGATAGCGAGTATCCCAGTGTCTCTGCTCTTGCTCTCCCCAAAGTTCCTCTCCACAAAGCCACCATGTCTAAAAAGATCTTATTATATTAAAATGAACTTTGTTAGGTCTTAACCAAAAGGAGACAACACTCTTACTGGATGGTTTGATGGTTTCTCAGTCCCAAGAAGTAAAATCAAAGAAATTCTACTTACCATTGATTTAGCAGCCAATGATCTCATCTCTAAAGATCCCCAAAGCATTATTATGTTCCAGCTTCTCAACTCCTTAATTCTAATGCTTTTTATGCTGCTATATTTGTTTTCAGACTACCTAGAAATGGAGTATATAAGGCTCTCTATAAAATTCCTCCATATATCATTAATCTTAATGTCTTGGTACTTGTCATAAGGGACAATACTGTTTTCTTTTGTATTTCAGCCTGCTAATCCTCCTTAGTAGGCTTTCTGTGAACCCACATAATTTCTCTTGCATGTCAACCTGTGTAGGGTTTTCACTGTTGTTAGAACTTTTCCCTTTTTGTAGCTTTTACTCATAAATCACCTACTTAGGCTCATAATCATTTAACTTTCCTCTCTGGTTACCTCTCTCTGGGTAATGTAAATCAGATTATTGCACTATATAGTTGCATAATTTCTCCCAAACAAATCAATGAATTTCTCACAAACCCAATCTCACTCACTATTTCGAGTTCCATGCACCAAAACGTGAGGTCATATAGATTTATTTAGGTATGGACAAACCAGGGCTACAGAATAGTTCTATCAGTATTGAGTTTATATATTGTCCCATGCAGACCATATTGTCTAAATTTTACATCATCTGGCCATAAAGTATAATTCTATGAAAAATAAAATAGGATTTGGTCTACTCTGCCGCTTTTGAGACCTATGGTTTTCATATTACTTCACAGAGCAGAAACAGTTGCCTCCAGTCTTTTCAGAAATGACTTTGCACTGGGTGAGGATTTTCATGGCACCTATGCATTGTTATTGAGTCTAGCTGTTCTGAGCCCTTGATTCCAGAGCCTGCTTTTACCCCAATACTCTGTCAGTTGAGATACATAGTAGAGAGAAAGTTAAGAGCAGTAGGTATGCATAGAGATGTGACTTCATATCCTCTCGTGGGATGAACAGGTTAGCCTCAGAGAGTAACTCAACTCAAAATATAAGTGCCATCAAGGTTGAGAAAAATCTAGTCTAGAAGTATAATATTCCTTCTTATCCTGGTGTTTCTGATATGAGGACTATTAAACAATTCTAAACAGGGAGTTGCCATCTCTCTTTTGAGTGCAGGCTCTATGTGTTCTCATTCTCTAGCTCTACCTTCTTGTTCTTCATTAATGTGGGGGTTATTGGTGGCAAGATGAAAAACTGAGCAGAGAAAGAGGGAATAAAAAGTCCGGTTTCAACTCCATTCCTTACAGGTCAATGAAGAAAGGCAAGTTAGAATACCGAAGGTCTTGAACTAGGCAAGCTTGAACACACAGTGAGGGGTCGATATCAGGCTTGGCACTAGAAAAACCATTAGGGTAATAAGCTTTGTCTCCTTGCAGCCCTGACTGACCCTGACTTCCTTAAGTCACACTGCTTCCTGCTCCTGGTGACTCATGTTCTAAATACTCCCACCAGCTCACAGAATCCCTCAAGCGAGACAATTGTGTAGCTTGGTCTGTTTAAGGCTCCCCCCCCCCTCCCCCCGGCAGTGGGACCAGGATCTATCCCTGGTGCATGAGCCAGCTTCTTGAAGCCCATTACCTATGGTGGGATGCCTTGCTCAGCCTTGATGCACTGAGGAGGGGCTTGGACCTGATGCAACTGAATGTACCAGGCTTTGCTAACTCCCCATGGGAGGCCTTACCTTTTCAGAGGAGGGGATGGGGGTGGATTGGGGGAGGTGCTGGGGGGGAAACAGAAGGAGTGATGAGAGGCGGATCTGTGGTTGGTATGTAAAATGAATAAAAAATTTCCTAATAAAGAAAAAAAATAGTCCCACCAGGCTCGTTTCCCTCGCAAAGGCTCTCTTTCAAAGAAGCACTAGTTTATTTTTACATAGACTATGCCACATGTGGAAAGGGATAGAAAACGAGAATAGAACATTTCTGCAAAGCTCAAGCTATGTGTTTCACAATAACACAACAGAACTTGAAATCAGGACTCCCAGTTCCTTTCCATAGGTGAAGTATCTGAGACTTAGTACAGAGCTAAATAACCATTGTGTACATCTAACAGCAAGCACTCAAGTAATGAAGCTAAATCCACACTATGCCTTTCTGTCCCCAAACCATGTCCTTTCCACCTTATCACACTGCTTTCCAGGTTACATTTTACCCTCTACCTATTAAATGATGCATGGATCTAGAAATTCATCAGAGCTCACCGTTACTAGCAGTAATTTCAGACATATAACTAGTTCATTATGACACATCTTTCAAATGGGCAGGTCCATCACTGCCCATTAATCAGATCAAGTAGGCATGACATTCAGTCCACCTACGCAGAGTGCCAAGCCAAGGAGGACTTTGAAATATTAGCCAAGGAGACCAGTATTACTAAGATCAAGTGTCGATAAATCTATTCACATTGAAGCACTGTAATCACAAACTGCAGCTTGGCTTGTTTTAATATGTCCAGCAGCATAACACATTGATTTCCTACACATCTCCTTTGACCCCGAGTCACAGGTTCCTGGACTTCATAAATGCAATGGGTCATGTGTTATAAAATCTTACCTGCTACAGTATTGGAGATGAGAATGTCTTTCTGTGCTCAAAGGGGAATACCCAGGAAGCGTAGCGGTCTCTAAAAAATTTCTGTGATAGATTCTTAATTCATAAATACTCTTTAAATGTCCATATTATCAAAATTTCATACACACATGCATTTTCTTCATATACTTGTTGCAAGCTTTCTTTAAAATTTCTAGGCTAATTATGATTTCTGAGTTTAGAAATCACATTCTTCTATATATATACGCTTGTATCATAATTGTACCATAACTTGTGCATTGATTGCATTATCCTGAATTACAGTACGAAAGATTTACTTCTTTAATACTGGTTTGAAGTAGCAAGTGCAGGAAAATGGAGGTCAGGTTAAGATCTACAGCTTTATACCACAAAGTGTCTAGAGGTTCTATAGATGTCATGGTTTCACCAAGAGGCCATCATTGACATTTTAAGTTGCACAACACAGAGGAAATATATCTTCCCTCTAGGTAGTTTTTGAATACCTGTGGGAATTCACAAAAGTAGGAAATGTAAGACTTGTCTGTGCTGTGGCCACCATGCCTTCTGGCAATCATTTTCACTAGGAATAGTCACTGTCTAGCCTGCAGAATCTTAAAGTTGAAAGAGACATTTGAAAAATAGCATCCTATCCACAGCAGAAATTTGACCTTGTAATATACCTTACTCAGAAAAAGTCATTCTCTCTGCATCTGGGCCCTCCAGTGACAAGGGTTTGATTAACTTTTGAGGCAGCCTGCTCCATGATTAGCAAGTATTGTGTGCACAGACCTTCATTTTTTTCAAATTAAACTATAGACTCATAGTACTTATTTAGTTTCTTTGATTTAATGAAATGACTAAAAAAACAATGTTTGTCATAGGTACTAGGCCAAGTCCTGGAGGTAGAGTGACTACCACAATTGTTACTATCTATAACCTTTTAGAGACAGTTCTTCCAGTTCAGGATTATTCTTAAAGAAAAATCCACTGAATGGATAGCCTCTTTCACAGGACATTATGGCACTGAGGATGATCACATTCTCTCATATGTCTAGAATGTCTTCCTCTGAAATGTTTTATTAACCTGATACCTATGTTTTCACTAGGGCAGGGGCTGTAAATCAGTGGTAGAGCACTTGCCTTGAATGTGTGATACCCTAGGCTCAACCCCCAGTACTGGGAGAAAAACCCAAAATAATAAAGAAGCCATGACTAGAAACAGCTAGAGGTATCTAACAGTGGGGAGGATGGTGACAATCTAACCTAGCTGTCCAAATGCTCAGCCAAACTAAGCAGAGTCCACTGTGGACCTGCACTGGTCCTTCCGTTCTCGAGGATGGTGCAGCTGAGCTGCCACTGAAAAACCAACACCGCTGCTTCCGAGACAAGATGCCCTGCTTGGTGTGGATGCTCCCAAGCTCCAGACTCTGGACCTATTCACATCCTTTGCTCACATCTTTTACCTTCTTCATGCCCTCCGGTATTAATGCTGAAAGAACTCAAACTTCTTGAGTGGAGAAAAAGAAGAAAAGAGATATAAGACACGTTATCCATTTCCTATGCTCACCTGATGTAAAGTAGATACCCCCATGGATGCGTGCTGAAATAAGATCAACATAACCGAGCTCTAAAGCTTAAGTGGCTCGTCAAAGTTGTTCTGTCCTCTAGAAAGTCTGGGAGGCCTTTATTCTCAAGGTTAGTCAGACATTGTACATAGGCTGGCTTTGGGTGGAAATGTGTCCTTGGGCATGGCCACTGTTGACAGCTGGGAGAAGTCTCAGTAGCTGAGGGCATTGAGGACTGCACATCTGTGAGTAGTGAGCCACAGCATCCTCTGTAGCTCCCAAGTTACTACATATCTACCTGTTTACCTTTACAAGTGACTACATAGAACAGATTTTCTATCTACCTTCACAAGATACATGAATGTAATCTTTCTTTCTTTTCTCATCTGCCTCTCTCTGTGTCTCTTTCTCTGTCTCTGTGTGTGTGTATGTGTGTGCTTAATTATAAATTTTCATAGTCAATTTGTGTCCTGCAGCATGCCTAGTCAAGACTACCCTGCCCATTAAAGCTGTTATACAACATTGTTGAAATACATAAGAAATCCCTTATGTGACGCGACATTTCTGTCTCCTTAGTGGCCTATACTTTTCTGTGCCCTATAGGGTGATTGACCCTAGAGAATTGCTTTTGTTAATGACATTGACTCTCAATTCCCTATTAGTGGTTCTCAAAGTGGATTCCATGTACTGTAGACTACAAGATCATATGGGAACATGTCAGAAATGCAAATTCTCAGGTCCATCCCAGATCAATGGGATGAGAAACTCTGGCCATGAGACCCAGAAATCTGTATTTTGTAGCCCTCCCAGATGATACTGATCCATGCTGCTTGGCTCTTTCTGGATCACTCCCTTACTTAATCCAGACACAACATCTGATATCCAAGTCAGAGCAATAAACCAGTTGGGGAACACTCTGCTTCTAGGGTACTATACAGTTTTTTATATTTCTCTCAGGGCATGCTATGTTTTATGATATGTGAATAAATATGTCTCTTCTCACAGACTTTGACCTTCTCTGGGGAAAGCATTAGGTAATTGTTACGTTGTCCTGTTGTTGACGCATATCAATAGCCAACAAACATGTTTCACTAGTAAATACTTATTTAGGATGTATCATTTGCCATGAATTTTTCTAGGTGTCTCCAAAAGCTTCTATCTGTCAAGAAAAAGACAGATAACCTTAAAGAAAGTACAATAATGTGGTGCAGATGCTATAGGCAAAATAATATTAGAGATGATATACTGTGAGCCTGGCATTCTTTGAAGAGGCTTGCATGTGTTAATTCATTTAATCCTTTCAGTAATCCCTTAAGGCATGATTCTAGGAAGAGAACAAAATCCCTCCTAAGGAAAAATTGTTCATTTGGTAAGCCATCATTATTAATGAGACTTTTGTCTGTAAAAGACAAGACAATAACCCTGTATGGGATGAGGAAGATAAAACAAAGCTAGCCAAAGTCAAAGATGATATAAACATCTGGCCTTCCTACAGGCTAAGGTTTTGATCATTGAGGTTTTGATTTTTTCCCCCCATTTTCCACAAAGGAACAGGTGAAAGGAGGAAAGGAATAAACTGATAGATGGCAAATATCTTTAAAATAAATTAAAATTTTCACTAAAAAATGACTCGTTTAGGGTAAAATTTTATGTGCTGAGACTGGGAAGTGGGAGATTAGTACAAGGAGCCTTTGAATCCTACTGCCCAGTCCTACTTTAATATCTTCTTGTCATGTTCCAAATTGCTGCTAAATATTTTTATTTTTTTATATGGTAGTTCAAGCACAAGACTGAAGAAGTCCCTTATATAATCTGAAAGATTAAACAAAACAAAAGAAAACAGGATTTCCTCTGTCCAAACCAATGCCTGATCTGTGTGTTATGCTAAGGGGTACGGTTGGGGAGGGAAGGATTTTGACCCTCTTGATTGCTCAGGGCTGCAGCCCCACAATTTGCTTCTTGGGGAGAGACAGTAAGAAAGGGAGAGACAACTTAAAACATTGACTTGATTGTTGTAATGTTGGAGGTGCATGATTCTCAATATATATGTATATAAATTTCTATTTTTAATAAGTTTGGGGGGCTTCTGGAGAGAAAAATAAGCAGTTAAAGTATGACTTATGGAAGGTCCATAATAAAATTGTGTAAACAAACTTCTTTTAAAACAGTATTTTAATATTCATAACCCATGAGAGTGCTTCTGGGGTTCCTGTTTCCAAACTTACCTTTCAATCGATTCATGTCTGGTATTTGAATTATTCACTGTTATTTGCATTCATCACCTCTCTTCAACATGGCCGACCTCCTTTGAAAGGTTATATTATCAGGAAAGGGAAAATCTATAATATTGGGCAACCTAAATGATTTTGTCAATTAGCATGACATGGTTTTTTATAATGCTGCATTAACTATGAGCAAGAAAAAAGACTGGGAACAAATTGGAGCTCAAAGTATTAAGGAGATTCCTTTTTAGCATATGTGAAACAAAGCAACCAGCAATTTCCATCACGGTATTTATATCAAAACGCTTGTTCTTATAAGAAATAGGAGGCAAAGAGTCTGAGTCAAAGAAAATCTGAAGAAAGTAAATAGGCAGTGTGGTCAACAATGTAGGTCATACTAATGGTCCACTTCTTCACATCTCCTTCCATGCCTCCTGTGCTACACAAGTTCATAGTTCCTTTCATAAAAGAGGCAGAGCACATTTTCTTCCCTTCTGAGCTTGTGTTTATTCATCTAGCTTCTTTAGTCAATAGAATGAAGCATAGCATTCCATGTCACCCCTGAATCTAGGCAATATAAAGCTTCTTTCTACTCTATTGGTCTTCTTGACTTCTATTACATCTTCATGACGAGAGGATGCTCAGGCCACAGAAACAAGGAGGACAAGAGATCACCAAGCCAAAGCCAAAGTAAGTAGTTGTTCTTGCCAAACACTTCAGGGTGATCCAGCCTTCAAATGCTGAAGACTCAAATATGGTGTGAGAAATAAATGCTGTTGGATGCCATGACCATTTAGTGTTATTCTGCACCATTACTATGGCCATGGTTGAGTTATACAAATGGGTGTCCAATCTTCATTCAAAGATGATTTCAAATGCAAACTTCGTAGCTATTCAATAATAATAACTTGGTTTCACCTTGAAATGTACCTCAAATAGAAAAACTAGCAATAAGGGGACCAGAAAAAAAAGCTAGAAAAATAAATGATTCCTTGAATTAGCTTTCATTCCTAAGATAAAAACAGGATTTGGTCCTCTTTGACACTCGAGGACTCCAGCTTGACACTTTTAATTAAAAAGACATTAAAAAATTAACACAGAACTCTTTTCACTTTGCTCCAGGGCAACTCATGAAAGCCTGCTGCTTTGCTATTGGAATGCCAAATATCCATGTCTAGGCTCCTCTGCTTCCCCTCCTCCATGAAAGGCTGTGAATGTCAGACTCCACTGAGAAACTGCCCCATATGGGTTTAATTTCCTTAGCACTGATAACACAAAACTCATCTGGCAAAGAAAATTAGTGCATGGATCCAAAGCCCACAGTTTTGATCTTCTTCCATATATCTGACAGAATATATAAGAGTCAAATACTTTTTCACTACCAGGAACGTAAAGAAGCCAATTAGAAATGGCACAATTTTCTTTCATCCATCGAAGAAAATGTATATGATGATATGGAGGCATCATATCCAAGCATGGTTGCTAAGATATGAAGTGGGGTCGGCAGGGAGGAACTTCTGAACAGTTCCTGCCTACAGCAGCAGGTGCTGCTCCATCGACCGCTGGGGGACTGAAATTTGTGAATGGTTCTTGTTAAGAAGTTATCTCAAAATTCAGGACTGATGTCAATACTAAAACAGTCAAATTCTGTGAAAAGAGCTGACTTAAGAGATAACTGAGTTGGTTCAATGGAATGCTTTAAATCTTGTTAGTCCTCGGTCTCCTTAGACACTTTATTCACCTCACCCAGAGCTCTTGATTTGATAACAGCATTGCACAGCCATCCTTGAAGGAAGTTAAGCTGTTAGTCATTTCACTACATGGTCCTGAGCCAGTAAGTACCCATCTGTTAATTTGGTGAAATACTAAGTAACTGTAATCATTTTTCTCTAATTTATTGACCTAGTATATGTATATGAAAGACAAATTATCCCCACTCTGTTTCTTGTTGTTATTTTGTGGCTCGGTGTTTTAATTATGAAGAGACATGGAAACAAAACCTTATGAGACATCTTGGATATTTAAATGCTAGTCACTGAGGACTATTTCATTTAGAGCATCTTTTGCTAAAATTCTGGCGAGAGCTTTGAAATATTCAAATACAAGCTTTGGCCTCCCAAAAGCAGCTGAAGTGTGGAAAGTTCTGACCTCATGATGTCTGGATGGTATTATTTTCCAACTTAATCTGTTTAGTTAGGACTTTTGAGAATTATGGGACTGAATACATTTCAAGAGACACTGACTTTTGTAGAATCAAGGACTTTTTCCACAGACATATATTTTAGCAGCTATCTCAAGCAACTTCCCTGCTGTATAAAATAGGTTATAGAATCTTAGCACATTCAAAATTAGACTATTCCATACTGAAGCAATCTTTTAAATAAGTTACCAGCTGAGTATTTTGAAATTAATAAGGCAAAATATATGCCATGACTATACCTTTTATAGTGTATAGTTTTGGAATGGAAGGAAATTGTTGAAATGCTGGGTGTTTGGAAGTAACTTCTTTTTTATTATTTAATTTTTTTTTCATTTTACATACCAAATTTGTTCCCTCTCCCTCCCCTTCTTCCACCTCCTGCCTATCCACTCCTCACCCCCTCCTCATAGGGGACAAGGCCTCACTTGGGTTGTCAAACAAGCTGGCATACCAAGTTGGGGCAGGACCAAGCCCGTCCCCACTGCATCAAGGCTGGGTAAGGCATTGAACCATAGAGAATCGGCTCTAAAAAGCCAGTTCATGTACCAGGGACAAGTCGTGGTCCCATTGCCAAGGGACCCACAAACACATCAAGCCACTCAATTGTCATCCACATTCAGAGGACCTAGTGCGGTCCCATGCACGTTCCCCAGTCTAGAGTCCGTGAGCTCCTACTAGCTCAGGTCAGCTGTCTCTGTGTTTTTTCCCATCATAATCCAGACACACACACACACACACACACACACACACACACACACACACCTGCTTGCTCCTATAATCCCTTCTCCCTCTCTTCAACTGAACTTCAGGAACTTGGCCAAGTCCTTGGCTGTGGCTCTCTGCATCTGCTTCCATCAGTCACTGGATGTAGGTTCTATAATGACAATTAGGATAGTCATGGATCTGAGTACATGAGAAGGCTAGTTCAAGCACCTTCTCCACCATTGCTGAGTCTTAGTTGAGGGCATCCTTATGACTTCTTAATTCTTGAACTTTTGGAAAATAATTTATAGCATTTAGCCTCAGAGTGATCACTCTTTCCTAATGGGATTTAATACATTTAATTGAGGGGACAGGAGATTTGGGTCAGCAGTGGAAAGCATTTGCCATTCTTGCAGAGGACCTGGGTTCAGTTCCCAGTACTCACACAGTGGCTCACAGCCATCCTTAACCCCAGTTCCAAGGGATCCTATGCCCTCTTCTCACCTCTGCAGCAACCAAGCATACAAGTGGTGCACCTACTTGTTCTGCAGACAGAACACCAAGACACATAAAATAAAATTAGTAAATCTAAAAAGAGATATTAAGATATTTAATGTAATATATTTGGTATGATTTGGGGAGAACATAGTAACTGTCCAATGCTTGATGGCAGTTCCTTTCTATTCCTTGATCATTTTCCCTCACCCTTTTTGATTAAGATACCAGATAGCTAAAGCCAAGAAAAATTAGAAAGTATTTGTCCCTCCACTTAAAGCTGAGAATGGATTTGGAACAGTTTTGTATCTTGATGCTGTATTAAGTTCAATCATTACTCTAGTTTTCTAGTACACTCCATTTTGCGCCCCCCCCCCCACTGTCTTCCTTGCATCTTACATCCTAAGTGATCCATGTCTACTTTGATGATGCAGAAAGTCTTTCCCTGTGGAATTGGAAGGCATCTCCCATTCTCTTTTGCTCCTAACTATGAATCATCAATCACCTGCGACAACAGCTGCCTAGACTAGTGATCAGCCAGACAGGGTCTTTAGCTGATACTGGAGCCTAAAGGCATGAAAAAGCACACACGTGGAAGGCTTCTCAGGAAATCAATTATAAGCACTGGATTCAGACCCAGGGACACAATTTTACTTTTTATCTTTCAATACCAGTTCTAAGTTCCTCAAAGGTGACAGAGTTTGTATGATTATGAATATTCCTGAATTGTAACTGGATAAACAAAAGTTAGCCAGTTTATTCATAACTTCTAATCTCAGTGAAGAGGTCAAAGAAACCGTGAGAAAAAGAGAACTCATATTTTATTGATCTGAATTGATCTGAAGTCCAATTCTATAAAGTAGGAACCAAGCCCTCTTCGACTACTCCCAACAGTCTTCAAGGTTCATTTTCTCTTCTCTCTCTCAACTTCCTCATTCCCATATCCAATTCTGCTACATTCAGAATAAATATGGGTGCAAAACATATTCTCTCCCCTGTTTCTCTGTTTAGCTGCTTATCCTAAGTACACTTCCATGTATTAGCATTTATGTATTTTTGATGAAACTCATCTTTTGAGGTTATGGGACAGAGTCACTTTGCAAATCACATAATAACAATCTCACTATATTGCTGCCTCCTTTATCTCTCCTTCTTTCCTCTGTCCTTCCTCAAATAAGCAAAAGGAAAATCTGCTGCCTTATACAGCACAGAGCAGTAAAGCTGCTATTTAAGACCAGTGGGACCAGCCTTCCATTCACAGTGCCTTCCGCAATAAATACGGTTGTTTTCCTCTATAGTAGTCTGGTGAATCAAATGTTCTCCATCTGACATGTATTACTCATGTAATAAGGGATGTACCTGCGGTTTTACTAAGCCCATATGTATCACGTTTACCAGGGCAGACACTGAGCATCTTTGTCTTCCAGGCTTCTTCAGAAGTAGATGTTGAACACTATGGAAAAGAGAGAGTGAAATTATATAATTTTCAGCTTACCTAATAG